>BBXU01000559.1:0-141017 GCA_001598975.1 Parachlorella kessleri | reverse complement strand
AGGCTGCCCTGGACAAGGTGCTGAAGGACAAGCTGCGGGAGATGCAGGACGGCCATGACGGCACCTGGGTGGCGCACCCCGCCCTCATCCCCATCGCCAAGAAGGTGCGCACAGCTTGCCGGCTGGCTGCATGGGTGGTATGCTGGGTATGCTGTGGTGTGCTGCCCCAGGGTTGACATGCTGGCCCCGGGCAGGCTTGCGCGGGCGCTGGGAGCGGCACTGCACCGTCTTGCAGCCGTGTCGGCGCGGGGAGTAGTGTGTGTAGCGCTACCTTGGGGGCTGTAGTGGTGTCGCGCCGCAGTCCCCCCCAGGCTTGCGCACCTCGGCATCCGAGGTGCGTGGCAGATGGGCATCCCCAATCACGATCCCACGCCCGCGCCCGGCCCCCTGTTCCAGAGCCCTAACGACATCTGTACCCACGTGTGTTTGCTGGGTGCCCTCCGCAGGTGTTTGATGAGCACATGCGCACGCCCAACCAGATTGCCTCCAAGCCCCGCCTGGACGTGCAAGCCAGCGAGGCGGACCTGCTGCGCGTGCCGACCGGCCCGCGCACGCTGGGCGCGGTGCGCAACAACGCCAGCGTCTGCATCCAGTACCTGGAGGCCTGGCTGGGCGGCAACGGCTGCGTGCCGCTGCACAACCTGATGGAGGATGCCGCCACTGCTGAGATCTCGCGGGCGCAGGTGGGGCTCGGCAGGCGACGGCGTATCCACTCGCATGGGGGGCTGGTGCTGTGTGAGGCTCCCGCGCGCCCTGGTGCTGCACTGCGATTGGTAGTGTGCCGCCACCGCGGGAGTTTGCGTGCATGGGCGGGCGGGCGGCAGGGAGTTTGTGCATGGGTGGGCAGGCGGTTGTTGCTGGGCAAGGTGTAGTTGGAGGTAGGGCTGTTGCCGCTGCGTGGGTGCCAGTACATTTGTGCTTGTTTGCCCCTATTGACTGCCTAGTTGTATGCAAACTGAGGCGCTGCATGCTTCCCGCACCCAACCTAGTTACCCTGGCTGTGGCATGTGGGATGTGGGATTGTGCACATTGCCCCTCTGGCAAGATCTGGTAAGGAGCAGGAAGAGTTGCGGTGCCTGCGCTGATGCAGGTGTGGCAGTGGCTGCGGTACGGGGTGACGCTGGATGACGGGCAGCGCCTGACGGGTGACAGGGTGGCGCTGATCATCCAGGAGGAGCTTGACAAGCTGCGCCAGCAGGTATGGAGGAGATGCAGACCTTCTCTCTGTCATTTTTCTTGGTATGGGTTTGATGATGATGGGTTTGGGCATGGGATCCATGGCGCCCCCTCACGCCTTTCTGTGTTTCTCGCTGCTTCCATTTTTAGATGGGATACAGAGCTGCATCAGCAGGTAGGTCCTCCTCCCACTTGCTGTACTAAGGTGAGGAGCCCGGCCACGGGGATAGAGGGTTAAGCCCCATCTTGTGCGCGGTCATGGAACGGCCGCGTGGCCCACCCGACGTAGCGGGGGCCGGCACAGTGTGCCCTCCTGCAGGCAGACAGCCAGTCGTGGCTGGGGCAGCTCACAGCTGCCGTAGTAGAGTACATGCGCACCCACCCTCGCTGGCTGATGGTGCCATGACTGGGCGTAGCCCGACATGGTGGGCACTCTGCTTGCACAGATGCCTGCCACCTGAGGCACCCAGCCAAGGCCAGCGGCTTGCCTCTGGCCACGGGAGGGTGGACGGTGACGAGCGAGGCCGTGGCCTAGAGTGGTGTGGTTGTGCGCAGGTGGGCAACGCGCGCTTTGCTGCTGGGCATTTCCTGGAGGCGGCCTTCCTGTTCAAGTACATGTCCACCAGCTCCGAGCTGCAGGTGGGTGGAGCTTGCTACACTTTTGTGTGTTTCTCTCCGCATGTACAATGGAAATGCAGGAGACAGTAAGGGGTCAGAGTCAGACGGCAGTGTGGCGGGTGCCAGCTGCGTCAAAAGGCAAGCAGGCAGAATCGGAGGGGGGGTACAAGCTGCAAGCACAGAAGCCTTAAGCAACCGTGTGTCTCCTCGCACTTCGGTTCTGGGGCTGCTGATGAAGGACATTTCCACCAGCTCAGAGCTACAGTGGGTACTAATAGGCATCGGCGCGTCTGCATGAAGGAGGTCACACAGGGGGAAAGGGCCGGTTGCAACACCGTAGCTCGTGATGCAAAAGTATTACTAGAGTGGAGTGATACCAGGGACCCGATTTGGCAGTATTCTCTCAAGTTACTAGGGAAGGCCATGATGCCGGCAGTATGGCTCAGTTGTTACCAGTGCTGCTACTTGTGCTCTGCTTGCAAGGCCTGGTGCCGCTCCTCCTCCCCTGTACTGGTGCAGCGAGCACCAGGGCAGCCTTGCCTGTTCCCAGGAGGGCCACTGGTCTGGTTCTCAAAGCCTCTCAACCCTCGAGTGCACGTGCTGTGCCTGCAGGACTTCCTGACCCTACCGGCCTATGACATACTGGTGGCATGCGAGTTTAGCCCTGCTGCTGCCGCTGGGGCCCTGTCCAAGATGTGAGAGAGTTTGTGGGCAGGCGGCAGCCAGCCAGCCAGGATGTTGTGACACCAGAGGGACACGTGTATGAAGCAGGCAATGCAAGGGGTGCCACCAGCGTGCCTAGCGCTGCCTCCAGCGCCTCTAGGGTGCGGTGTACTTACCGCAATGGGCAGCAAATGCAGAGACCCCTTTCTGAGGCAGCATCCAATTTCGATTTAGCGGATTTACCCTTCTGCTTAGTGCAGTATACCACATTGCTGGCATGGTAAACCTGCTTATGTTTTTGGAGAGGTCATGGTGTTTCTGCTGTAGTCTGCCTGCTGCGTGTCAGTAAAACAACCAATCTGAGGGCTGGGTTTCAGACAACCAAGTTCATACAACTTGTCAATCACTTCCCTTGCCTCGCTTGATGATTGCTTGGCAGTAAAGGTCGCTAGGACCATGTCGAAGCTATATATCCATCTAGGTCCTGCTGTATGCTGCCAGCCCAGTGGGTGCACAGCCTATACATCCATCTAGGACCATGTCAACCTCTACAAGGGAAACAGTAAAGAGGCCAATCTGTATCCGGAAGCATAGGGTGCTAAGCCTGCTTTACTAAAGCCCACTGAAAGAGCTTCTCAGACAACCAGGCAAGCCCCAGAGCACTCCTTCAAGGCTTGCACCCCAGCCTGTGTGTAGGTCCACAGCCTATCTCGCACTACCTGCCACCAACAACCCCACAGCCCTGTCAGTACGGGTCGCCCCTAACTCTCTGCCCGCATCCCCTGCCACCCTTGACACTTCCTGGCCCGACCCATCAGGGCCTGTTGAGGTGCAAACCGCGCATGTGGCAGGTGGTGTCTCTGCTGCAAATTTCTGATTGAAACGCTGACACCGATCGGAGCGATGTACGTATGTGCACCTTCAGAATTGAGATAGGTACAGTCAGACTGGCAACAGGATTGGTAGGGGCTGCCAGGGCAGCAGCAGAGGCTATAACATACGCGTGCAGGGACTTTACTCGTGTTCTGACGGCACACCTAGCACTGGTGGGGCATCAAGCAGTAGTGCCTTCCTTACCGTGGTGCCTTGTACAGCCTACACAGGACAGCACTTTGGCGTTTTTGGGAAGCATTAAAAAGCGGAAATACAGTATTTGAAAGTTCGCAAATAGATGGGAGAGAGGCTGGGGCATCGGTCGCGAAGGCCTGCTCCAAGGTACAGCCTCCTGGTACTGCAAAAGGGGCAGAAAATCTGCCTTTTCGGCTGGTATCGCATGTCACGTTGCCGGCTGCCCCATCCAGACGTGACACTCATTAACTCTAAGTAAAGCTATAGCGCCTGGCTGCCTGATCACGGAGCTTTCCTCCTGGAAGCAGGCCTCCATCTTTCTCCCGCCACTCATCTCGCGGTCCTCGTGAACCTAGCTCGCAGCACCGTCAAGCTTCAACAGTTTCTGCGGAACTCCTTTGAGGAATGCCGGTGAAGAGTCGTATCTGCGTTTAGATAGACTTTGTGGGTTTGCCATCGTTGCCCTACATCTCGCTCGCTCCGTCGCTCCAGCCCAGAGCAGCGTCAGTAACCTGGAACTTCGACGTTGGTGGGCCTGATCCTAGCGCTCAGCCAAGTATCGGGCGCTCCCCTGCTTCCGAAGAGGTATGCCCGTGCCAGCCCGTGGGGGCCCCTCTTTGGGACCACCCCGCCCGTTACCCTGTCTTCTTGTTTTCTGTGCTTGTTTGACTTGGAGGTACTGCTCCTGCTTGGTCCTGGCTGGCCTGTGGCGAGCAAACGATCGTGTCCTGCGTCAGCTCATGACATTGCTGCACAAGCTGAGCAACCAAGGTACTTATTCCCAGTTGCGAGCCTCCACCTTTTAAAGGGAAGCCTCGCCTCAGGGCCTAAGAGCGCCGCGGGGCTCGCGCAGGTCTTCATGATGACTTACCAGCCGCCTGCTATCTACAGTCGAGCACCTCCTTGCAAAGTAGAGGCCAGCATCAAAGAGGTATGCAGTGCTTGTGGCTCAGGGCTGGTGGGTGCAGTGCATGCGTGCCCCTTATCGGCTTGACCGAGCCGCGGCGACCGCTGCTTCACCTCTGCTGACGTCCAAGGCTGACTCCCCAAAGAAATGCATATTGCAACGCTGCTTGTTATTCTCTGCAGAACCATGCCAAGGTGCCAGTCTTCAGTGACGACTCTGCCAGGCCCCAGTACCATGCAGAGTGAGTCCGCGGCAGCTGTTCTGCTCTTGCAAGGCGTTAAGTACCGCAACCTGAGCTGGGGTCTGCCTGGGCGGCATGTTTGTTATGGGCTGTTTGTGCCTTATTATTAGGTCTGCAGCTCGGTGCTGCCGCCGACGACACCCAGCTTGCAGTCTAGCTCATGTGCTCGCTTCAAGCGCCTGGCTTACGCTGCTGGCCTATGCTGGGTTCCCCTGTTCAGGCAAGGTCCCAGCACACCTTGCGGGTGTGATGTGGAGCAGCCCAGCACGCCAGACAGCGCGTTTGAGGACGCGTTTGCCAGCTGGAAGGCGCACCTCCCCAGCATCCGCGTCGTGGGCCGCGGCTTTGAGGAGCGCCGCCATGGCGGCTGTGCAGCGCTGCTCATGCTGCAGGCCTGCCGCGAGAGCGGCGCGGCGCTGGGCAGCTCCGGCAAGGCGGGCACCATCACCAACAGCACCCCCTTTGAGCTCCTGGCTGGTACCGCTTCCCCCCCTTACAGCCCCGGCAACGGCACCCTGCTTCTCGAGCGGGCCCGCTCTGCGCCCACCGCCATGCCCACCACCGCCGCCGTCAAGCTGCCACCTGGGCGCAAGCTGACAGCCCAGGACAGCGCCAGCAGCATGGAGCTGATGGGTGTGGGCATCCACCGCCTGAGCGGCGGCAGCCTCCCTAGTCCCACCTGTACCTCCCCCACCACCCAGCTATTGTGCGGCCAGCCAGTGCTGGATACCCACTTTGCGCCCGCATCGCTGGGCCAGCCGTGGACCATCAGCAGGCTCCCGGCCGGCAAGCCGGTGCAGAATGTGGATGTGTCCAGCCGCGTGCACGGCAGCTGCAGCTTCAGCGATCTGTGCGAAGCAGCAGCTGCCACAGCCATGGAGCTTTCGGCATCTGACCCTGCCGAGGGAATTGCGGTGGCCTCCCATGGGGATCTAGGGCCGCGCAAGCTGGCCAGCCCCCGCCGGCGCCTCGCCAGGCTGGATAGCGGCATCCTGGCTGGTGGGCTGCCTGGAGCAGAGGCTTAGATGATGCGCTGTCCTGTGGGTCAAGTGACTGGTGTACAAAGCGCACTTCTTGACCCAGAGCACCGTGGTATCGGTTATGTTCCCGGTTCAGTTGCCTGGCTATTCCAGGCTGGTTGGTCCGCGCCTTGCGCCAACAGGCCATCCTTCATGTCTTGCGTCCTTCATTTGCAACCTTGTCTTGAGCAAGATCTTGTGCAAGGGGCAGAGCCGCATGCTTTGCCTCGCTAGGTATCCCTCCCTGGAAAGTGGTTCTAGGGTTATGCTTACACCTCTCAAATTGTTGTAGGTCTCTCACCTCCTGTTCCGAACTGTGATATACCTGTAGTGTAGTACCGAGCTCTCGTAATATATAGCGTGTGTGGTTTTGTGGGTCGTCCGAGCATCATAGGTGTTGGGGTTAAGGGGAAAATGGTGACAGCAGGCTTGGTCGTCGAAAGTGCGACTGGTGGTGTTCGCTCGATCACCCTAATTCTCTCTCCAGCGGATGTTCTTGTTGTCTGAGAAGAAGTTGTGTTGGTTTGGCTGCTTTACAAGCCAGGTCATAGCGGGGTAAAGTTTGCCTTGTATGGGCGGATTTATAGACACTTGCTTGGTAGGCACCCTTCCCTTCGAGGCCGCGTGCCACCCTTCCAGGTGTGCCTGCCAAATGAATCGTGAGGGTAGGCTGCTATGCTGTCGAGAGCAGCAGTGGGGATGCCAAGGCCAGGTTGGTTACCTCTGATTACTTGCTAAATAACTTCAATCCCGGCAATTGTGGGCTGGACAATGGTCCGTACGTTGCATTTCTTTGCTATAGTTTGCCTTACACTGCCTGTCAGACGACTGACCCCCTACTGAGGAAAGCAAGCGTAGGGGACAGGCTTGGTTCTGCATCTTCACTCACTTGTATGTAGTCGTAGTGGGCCTTGGGCCCTGCCTTGCTTGCTTCCAGGCACGACGGATGACGTTGGCATACCTCGGTTGGTAATTGGGGGTTTGCGCAGTAGGATGCCCTGCTTGGAGGGTCTTCTGGCTCTGATTGTGCAATGAATGATTGTACCCTCACTGCTGTTCAAAAGTGTGCGTACGAGCGCATGCTTGTTTTCCTGATGATGCCCGTGGTTACGGCTTGGCTGTTGTTGTGAGTGCAATGTGGCTAAGCATGGTTGGCAGTAACCGTCCACACCCGTTCTGGCCCCTTTCAGCTGCTTACGGGTCTGACATTTTATTGGGGTACAAGTCAGGGGCCAGGAGGTGTCAACTTGGGTGTGTTGCAGTCTTGGTATTGTGTGGTGTTTTGGCCTGTGAGCTGGGGTTGCGCAGTTTTCTGTCATGCGGCCCCTCAGTTTTGTGTTTCGCTCTCACGCCAGTTTGCCTAGCGGCCACTGGTGTATCTTGGCTCCTTACCTTGGTCGCTACCTGCTCATTGCGGCCACTGTGGCTGCTTCTGGGCTGTAACTGTCCTCTTGGCAGACATCTGCTCAGGCGACGACCATCTGTACGCACAGCCATTGCTGTCCAGTACATCTCCCAGTGCCTGATTAGAGGATGGAAGCGAATGAGCCAATCTCAAACCACTGCCAGTACCAAATCACAGCATGACTCAACGAGACTCGCCATCTCTGCTTTGCGAACTGACGCAGCTGGCACCCGCCAAGCTGCTGTCCGACCCCATGTTGTCCAGTGCATTCTGTCTTTAACTAGCCCTGCATGTTCTTTGCAGACATTAGTTCAGGCTTGCCCTTCTTCCCAATTGCCCCTGCTTCAGTTCAGCTGCCCTTCCTCTCCCAGGGGCCTTAGCTTTTCTCGGGGAGAGAACTACTGGATCAGCACGCAGGCAAGACTCAGGCACATTCTGCATCCAGCTGCAGCCCTGTCAGTCCAGCTCATTCCCTGTTCGCACTACCTGCCACCCATGCTTTTAACTAGCCCTGCTTTTAAGTAGCCCTGTCAGTCCATTTCACCCCTATCTCCTCACTGTTCGAGGAGCCTGCCACCACTAACACATGTATCCAGCCTCGGCAAGCCCTGCTAAACGGTGCTTATAAGTCACAAAACAAGCCTTGGTTGTTAACAGTATGTGCCCAGGACAGAGGTACCTGTACTAACACTTCTCCGAGAGACTTCTCTCGAGTCAAGCCGAGTCCAGCTTGCTGTCTTGCCACCGTGTGTGCTGCCGGTGCACTTGGCTGTATGCCGTCGTCATAGAATGGAGAAGAAGGAAGTCCCAACCACAGCGCTTTGAAACTACTTACTGCCAATTTGACAGGCACTTGCAAGTACATAGGTCAGGCAGCTCGTCCCACTTACACCCAGTTTGCAGCACACCAGCTGGCCATAGTAGTCAATCAGCCCGCCGTAACGTCTCAAAAAGGCCTATGTATGAAGCCTAGGCCCAGCTCAAATGATGCCATGATGGACGACAGCAGCATGCTTTGCGTGTCCAAACAAGGCCGATTGAGCAAACACCTTTGATATATATTGCTGGCTGCATAAGGTTAAACTCGAAGAGTTATTGTTAAAACACCTGGAACGAACGAGGCGTACCCGAGTCATTGCTCCAAAGCAGCTGGGGCTTTGCTGGTTGCACCTTGCACCTTATTCCGTTCCCAAATAGCTACAGACGCTTGGTATGACACAGGCCTGACAGGAGGGGCGATGGCCTCGCTGTTCGACAAGCTGCTGGAGGAGTTTTGGCAGGAGAGCCAGCGGCACATAGAGAGTTTGCATGAGAAGGACAGCAGGCTCCCAGAACGGACCTGGGCTGGGTGGGAAAGCCTAGCCAGCCAGCTGGGCGTCCAAGGTGACTCGCCTGCCTTCCGGGTGCGCCAGGCTGTCAAGCTGGTGCTTGCTGCTGACAATTTGAACCTTCAAGGCAAGCACGTCGACTGGAGTGCCTTGGAGAGACAGCTGGAGGCTATCACAGCAGGATTCCTAGGACTGTCACAGCTGCCGACTACGGTGGGTGGGGCACCAGCAGTGGGCATACCAAAAGTCAGTAGCTGTCCTGTTTGGGAGGGTATCTACTTCAGGTGTTCAGTGTGGGTTGCTGATTGCAAGCTTTTCATCTTAGTTTTGCGTGTCATGGCGGCACCGCCCATGTCATCTACTCCGTGAAGCTGAGGAGGAGGTGGCCTGCTCCAACAGGTTGAGGGGTGTGCTGCCTTGTAGGAGGAGGACTTGGAGCGTCAGGCTGGCCCCAGGGCGACGATCCTGTGGGATCAGGCGCAGAAGGCTGGGAGGAAGGGTCGTAAAATCCACAGTTATTGGGTGGTACTGGAAGGCCAGGAAGAGAAGGACGGAGAGTGGTAAGCTTGTTCTGTGACAGAGGCAAGCCCTTCAGCCATCTGCAAAGCTCCTGCTTGTGAAGTGGTTGTCGACCCAAGTGATTTTGAGCACGGCGAGTTGGATTACTTGCCTTGCAAGCTGTAACTACTACTTACCAAATGTGTACTGCTTGGGCCCAGGTTTACAAACGCCGAGCTGAAAAGGCACTTTCCTGACAGCTACCAGGCGATGAAGAACGAGTTCCGCGCAGCACGTAGCCAGCGTCAGCATGAGGGGCAGGCAGGAAGGCTGCATGATCCAGAAGGTGAGGCTGCGTGCCCAGGTAGCAGATGGAGGGTGTTCATCACCCAAACACCAGTTGCCGCCTGCAGTGTGCTGTGCTATTGTTGCCTGCATGGTGGTTTGCCCACAGTGGTTTGTTCACCACCGTCGCCAGTATAGCCTCTCGCGTGGGGTCGCAGGTCAAGGCGGTCAGGCAGCAGTGGGCACGCTAGGTGCAGCCCCTGGCGGCACAACCAGCATGCCGCCGGCAGACCTTAGGCTTGGCGGCAGGTCCAGCCCTCAGGGCAACCTTGGGCAGCAGTGGCTAGGGCAGAACCAGCACCTCGCCGATAGCAGTTTAGGCAGCAGGGGCGGCCAGAATGGTGGCAGCCGAGGCTGGCTGGGCGAGCAACGAGCCCAGGAGCCTGCACTGTCCTCTGCGCGACAGAGGGCAGGGCGGGCGTCGGCGTCGCCCATCCCTGGTGCCTCCTGTGTGCCACGCAAGAAGCAGCCCTCCCCGCCGCGGCTGTTCAGCGACAGCGGGCCGCCTGCTTCCATGGTGGGTAGGCGGGCTTTGCCACGTGGTGTATTGGCACCGCTGCTAAGCTTTTGCAGGAGCGCCAGGATGTATGTCGGTGATGGTCTGCCTATGACGCAGTCCGCCGGTGCCCCCGCTGCATTGCAGGCATGTATGTCATTGCCCAACAAGCGACCCACGAAGTGTTTGGACTTGCAGATGCTGGCTGGCATTTCGCCGACCAATAAAGCCAGCCCCACTGCAGCAGCTACAGCCCAGCCGGTACGCCGGCAGCGGCCCGCGCAGAACCCTACCTCTGCTCCAGCACAGCAAACAGAGCCGGCAAGGGCTGCCTTGCGGGAGCAGCATTACGTCTTACCCCCGGTGGTGACGCTCGCCCAGCTTGCTGCAGCCCTGGAGCCAGCCAATCAGAGCCGTATGCAGGACAGCAGCCCGATGCTTCGGAAAACCCGCATTGCAGCGCCCATGGCGCCGATCCAGCCAGCAGTGGCAAATGCAGGGACGTTAGATGCTGGGACGGCGGGTCCTGCCAGCGATGGAATGGGCCCAGGGGAGCAACAGCGGCCAGTGGGGCCTGGCACAACCTCTCCCAAACGGCGGCAAGAGGTGGTAACAGCCCTCACTGTGCCAGCCCATGCCTCGCTACTGCCAGGGAAGCCAGGTGCAGCAGCTCTGCACCCGCTTCTGTCACCCCAGCAACAGCAGAGGCCGGAACAGCCTGGGCAGCGCCAGCCTGCCCACGCAGCCCCCAGTGTCCTGGCCTCCCCGCCTGGCCCCAGCAGGCTGGCAGCTCAGATGGCCAAGGTCAGCAGCCCACTAGCTGATGTGGACCGCAATGGTGCTGCAGCGCCTAGCGCAGGGCAGGACGCTGGGTACCCCAGGCGGTCCCCAGAGGTGGACTTCAGTGGTGTGCACCCGCTGCTGCGACGAAACGCGGAGTATGTGTACCGCACCACCGGCCGCCTGCCACCAGGCGCGGTCTTTGTAGCGCCCCAGCAGCTGCGGCAATCGCCGGCACAGGCAGGGCTGGACGCCCTGCTGCAGGTGGTGCCCAAGCCACGAGGCAGCGTCTCAGCCGGGCAGCCATCTCGGCAGAGCCCGGCTGTGGTGGCTGCTGCTGCTGCAGCGCCCCACTCCGCTGCCGCTGCGCCTTCTGCTGCGGCTCTGCCGTTACAGCAAACCTTGCTGTCGTCACCCACAGCCCGCCGCCACAGCGCTGCTTCAGCCGGCCGTGCTGGGCAGCCGTCATCAGCACAGCTGGGTGGGCGAGGGCCACAGTCTCCCTTGCTGAAGCAGCCTCTACACTGGCAGCCGGCGTTGCCTAGCGTGATGCCTCCACTTCTCAGAGCGCTGCTGTCCCCTCGACAACAGCACCAGCGCCAGCCTGTCCCTCAGCCACTGCAGCAAGGCGCACTCCAGGCGCCACCACTGACGGAGGAAGAGAGATCTGCCAATCAAGGAAGGCCAGCAGGTACAACAGGCGCTCCTGCTGGTAACGTGCTCAATTGATACTGGTGTGGACAGCATTCATAGGCGGATTTGCTACAGTTTTATTCATGCCTTGTGCAGTGAGTTCAGCCTAGAAGCTGCATGGGGCATAACAAAGAAACAGGCCGCACTTATAGCCAAGCGTTCACAGTCGTGCGTGGTCACACTCCTTGATTGTGTGCTTCCTTGCTGCAGAGTGTGCATTGGAAGGTGCCCAGCGCGAGCAGCACCAAAAGCATGAACAGCAGCAAAGAGGCAGCCTTGACGGGCACCAGTTGGAAAGGGATCTGTCACTAGCAGTCCCCCCTTCGTCCCTTCCAACAGGGGAAAGGCAGCAGCAGCAGCAGCATGAGGAGAAGGCTGGACATCATGATTTGCCCCTGGTTCAGGATAGGAGTGCAGACGAGCCGGAGAGGCACCCTGTCCATTTGCCGGGTCAAGCCCACGAGGCTGCAGCTGTGTCCGCTGACTCTTGGCAATGTGCGCAGCCGCCAAGCACCGCTGAGCAGCAGGCCATGGTTTTCATGCGCCGCTTTCCCGACAAGGCTCCCACACCTGTTTTCCCGCCAGCTGTCCTAGCCATGGCAGCACACCATAGGGGCCCTGGTGTGACCTCTCAGGTGAGATACACACAGCTAGCCTGTTTGAACTGCAATTTTGTCCAATTTGCTCCTAGGCCGTATGAGGCCCTTCAGCTATACTGTTCACTGCAGTTTCTGCCGGGCAATTGGGACTGCTGACAGCCCCTGTGCCTGCTGCTGCAGAGCCAGCTGCAATGGCGGCAACAACAGCAGCAGCAACCCCGACAATCACTGGACCTGTCAGGGGTGCAGACAGATGTGCCCAGGAGCTCTGCTCATAATGTTATGGCAGGCAAGCAAACGCAGAAAGTTATGCAGCCTGATCCCCACTTTAGAGTGAGACAGCAGACCTGACCAACCTTGAAGAGGAAATGCAAGCAGTGATGGTGCACTGCAGAATTATCGCCTTGTTGCCGAGCCAGCCCAGTCTGCCGTGTAATTGCACCCCCTGTTGGCTGCCTTTGTGCAGGCGACGAGGAACTCCATGATGCTGGTGGGGAGCAACCCAGGAGCGCTCAGCCGCAGCCGCAGCAGCCAAGCCCCTGGTTGCCGCTGGACTATGACACGCTGCGCACACAGCCGGATGAGGTGCAGTGGACCGCAGCTGATGCGGCAGGGCTTGGGCGGCTGGAGCTGACTCAGCAGCAGCAGCACACACCCTGGGCGCCGCTGACCCAGCAGGTGGGAAGGCCATGGTGGCTTGCTTTGGCCGAGTTGCTTGCTGGCGAGACAGAGGTTGACAGCGTTGGCTGACCAAGAGATGCATTGAGTGGCATTGCTCAGGTTACCAAAGTGTGGGGCCCAGGGGTGCGGTTGGTCAGAAGGTGGGCCACCCTTAGCACGAGTGCTTTGAAGAGGCGGAGTTTGGCTGGACTGGGGATTTGAGGGATTGCATGGCGGGCTTGGCTTCATTACTACAGGACGCAGGCGGGCTAGGGCTCCTTGAACCTTGCCATACGGATGGGCAGTTGCTCTACGGAACTTGAGCCACTGACTTTGGTGCTCATGAGTTCAGGTATCATGGCCTGCTTGCCGCTTGTTGCGCAGTTAGGCGATGCTTTAGAAGGTCACGGGGCGCCGTCCCAACAACTGGTGGTGCCAGACACTGAGGAGCAAGAACAGCCGAGGGCGGCTCACAAGGTGCATAGTAGTTCAGTAAACAGCGTAATTGTGTGCATACCGCACATTTGGCACTAGGCCCTGGTTGCAGGCCAGCAAGCTAGCATGCGAGCAGCTGTGTGTGTGGCCGGCAGCTAGCCAGGTGCCATTGCAGCCACCGAAGGCGCGTAGTGTATGTCTGAGGGGCGCTTGCCAGTCTGCAACCCCAGGAGCCCACAGTATACTCTTGACGATCACACAGGAGCAGTGTGGGTTGTAGCATAGATTAGCCAGGCTGTTTCATCCGTCCCTGCAATCTTGCAGGCAGCAAGGGCTCTGGAGCAGCCACCGGGGGCAGCGGACATGAAGCCGCCGGAGCCTGGAGGGGCCGAGCTACAAATCAAAGAGGAGCTCGAGGAGAGGGATGAGTCAGAAGAGGTCGTGGCAGTAGCTGAGCCAGACGACATGCAGATACCTTCCCTGGACGAGCTGCTGGGCCCAGAGGCCTGGGCCACTGCCACCATCCGGGGTACGCGGCCAGAAGGGCAATTGTTCTCTGTTTGCCACCCACTGGTGCTGCAAGGGAAGAGGAGCTGCTGTGGGGCTTGTTGGTACGGCTTGGAATTTGTGCAGTGGGCAAGGGAAGTGCCTCCATTCCTGACAGGCCAGGCCACTACCTGTTCATATAGTCAGCCAACACACCCTCTCCTCATGAAAGAGATAACTTTGTACCTTGCGCCCAGGGTGTCTTAATTTTGGGGCGCCTCAAAATCCAGGGTGCTAAGAAATTGGCATGCACGGTCTTCCCTCACAGCCGTGCCGCTGGCACCTGCAGGCGCGAAGAACAGAGACGATGGGGTGCACCTGGCCGTGGAGTGGACCTGGAGCGATGGGGGCCAGCACAAGCAGGCACTGCCTTCCTCCCTGCTCATGGGCCGGCCACACTGCATGGAGACCCTCATCAGGTTCTACGAGAGCAAGGCCACAACTGGAGGCCGGCGTAAGCGGGCAGGCGATGGTGAGGCAGGTGGCAGTGAGAGCAATGGGCCAAACCAAAAGCGCAGGCGCAAGGAGGGGTAGCTATGCGAGCTCAGGAGGGTTGCTAGGTGAGCGCGTAGGAAGGGTGAGGCGGGGGCCATTATGCTTGAACTGGTTGTGTGACACTGATGACCCCTGGTTGCTTTTATTCTGCGACATCGACCTTTCGACAAAACTGGACCGCATTGACATTGCAGGCCTTTTCCACAGACACGTCTGTGGCCTTGCACCTCCTTGTCTTCATATTTACCTGTTATTATTATGCACTTCTAAGCATATGTCTGCATAAGACAGTAACATGCTAGACTGCAGCATAGCATAGGCTCATCTGCACCGCTTGGTACCTGGAAAGGGATAACTGTAAGATATGCACTCTCTATCCTGCAGTGCATCCTGTGCTGGAAACCTCATGTGACAAGGCAACGATCATACTGAGATACACAGGGTGTCTAACTGCCTAGAAAGCTTACCACATGGTCATCTACCTACGATAAATGGAAACTGAGTAGAATGCGTCACCTTTTCTGAAATATGCAAACTATGTGCTCTCGTCTGCTGCCGGCTCCCTTGGCACTGCGGCGTCCGCATTGGCTGCTGCCTTCCTTGCTGCTGCTGCTGCTGCTGCTGCTGCTCCAGCCTCTTGTCGAAGCGCTGCTGCTGCAACCGACTCCCACTGCTGGGTGGCGCCCACTGGAGACTCGAGAACCTTCCAAACCCGTTTCAAAGGCCCATTGATCTGTGTGGTCCGTTCATCCTTGACTGCCCCGTTCCAAAAGAGCTGGCCCCAAACCTGGCCGTGCTTGCCATCCTGCAAGCGACTCGGAACTCAGGTGGTGTACACACTTGGGGCAAGCAGTGATAAAGTTAGCAACACGCACAAACTACAGCATAAAGCTGGCCTTCGCGCTTGTTCGCATGTTCCTTACTCAGCTGCACCAGCCACACACCTGTCCAATCAATATGCTGTCCCATGTATCCCACCTTGAACTGCAGCATAAACTGCATACTGGCCCTGCCTTGACCCATGCAAGTGTAGCCACTCACCCGCGAAAGCTTCACATCTGTCACAGCCCAGAAGGAGCCGTCCTTCCAGCTGTTCCTAGCCAGCTTGGCACCAACCCCGTGCTTTGGAAGCCTTGAAATGAGCTCAAACACTGCGTGAAGGGTTGAAAGGATTTTGTTAAGGTACTTCCAATACCTACAGGTACCATCCTTCCTCAGCCTAAGCCTTCCCTTCGGACATGTGCAACAGGTATTGCAATAACCCACCGTTTCGCCCCATGGGAGTGTATAATATGAACCAGAAAAGAGAGGGAACAACTGAGCAAGGGTGGCCTGGCCTAGTGTAGCAGGGCCGGTGATGCCTTTGTCTTGGGGGTCAGCTAGAGGCTGAGCGGTTGTGCGTGAAATCAATCGATGAACAGTTGATTGCTTCCAAATTATCAAAAGTTGAAAAGGCGTCGTCATTTGCGGCCTTGAGGTCAACCTCGATACCTTGACCCCTAAGCCCTAGACGAGCCAACCAAGTTGTAAGTTTCCACTGCGCCGTTCCCCTCCCTCTCTCCCTTCCTTGCTTCTGCAGTCGGCCAACATGGTTAGCCGTAAGTCTTCCTTACCTTATGACTGAGCATTGGCGGCCGGCATTTTTGACGCTGCATGGTTTTTGCCCTCCTTTATCGAAGGCTCGGCTTTGAATGACTGCAAGTCCTTTTCACCCTCATGCATCCAGCCCACCTGCACGTACTGCTGGGCCCTTCTGCAGCCCACCTTGCTTTACATTCTTTCTTGGACTAGTGCAGGTCTGAGCAAGAACCGCAAGAAGCGCGGTCATGTCAGCGCCGGCCATGGGCGTATCGGCAAGCACAGGAAGCACCCTGGTGGCCGCGGTAACGCCGGTGGCCAGCACCATCACAGGATTATGATGGACAAGTACCACCCTGGGTACTTTGGCAAGGTGCGCAGGAGGGCGTGCAGATGGGAGCGTTTGGGTGGCAGCTTGGGTGGCAGCAGGGCGGGCGCAGGACCCAGGCTGAGGTGTCCGGAGCGCACAAAAAAATGGGAGAATGCAAGCTGTGGAGGGCAGCAGTGCAGTAGCAGCGGCAGCATTGGTAGGCAGCATCGGCTGACTGGCCTGGAGAGCAGTGGGGCTCGCCGCTGGTGACGGCTGCTCTCGAGACCAGTCGGTGTATGTGTGTCTCTCACGGGTGGCAGGCTCTCTGGCAAACGGAAGAAGGCTACTGGGGCCAGGGAGGAAGCCTCATTCCAGGCTTGAGGCAGCCTAGACTGAAGAAGTGGGCAGCCTCGACCTCTAGTTTGGCTGGTCACAGAACTCAGCATTCGTCAACCAGCAAATGACCAGCCCTCAAGGGTCACCAGCAGCCGTCCAAAGGATGCAGTGCTGTGTGACGGTACTGTACGATACCAAGGTGTGCGCTTCTCGACCGTGGCTGGGTTCCTGGGTGGTCTGCCGCAGGTGGGTATGCGTTACTTCAACCTGAAGAAGAACAAGTTCCACTGCCCCATCGTCAACCTTGACAAGCTGTGGAGCCTTGTGGGCGAGGAGGTGAGCGCCGGGCAGCGGCGGCCAGGGACAGGTGCCCCACCCGTGGCTGGCTGGCAGCCAGCTTCTGTCGGCGGATGGGGCGAGGCAGCAGCTGCGACGGCTGCGTCGTCTGCCAGTACTGCATAGAGCATCGTGCAGTGGCCTGCCGGTTGTTCTTCAAATAGCCTCATGTGCTGGACGATGAGCTAGCACCCTCCGGGGGGGGGGGGGGGGGGCATTCAAGGAATTGCAGGGATGGCTGTTGCCCGAGAGCTAGCCGCGCGACTCTGCATCCTGTAGGCGAGGCTGCTGGGCTTGCCAAAGCCAGCTGCCGGGCAGGTTGCACTCATAGCAGGGGAAGTGCTGTGAATGCGAGACATATGACAACACCACCCTGCGTCATGAGTTGAGCCTGGCTAAGCTGGGGCTGCAGTGCAGACGCTGTCGTCGGAGGCAATGTGAGGTGGGGAGCAGAAGTGGGTTTCTGCTAAGTGGAACTCTGCATGAGGACCTGTTCGCAGACTTTAAGGAGGTTTGTGTGGTGCAGGCCCGTGTTAATGCCGCTAAGGACTCGAGCAGCGCTGCCGTGATTGATGTCACCAAGTACGGCATCTTCAAGGTACGAGCGAGCGAGCAGCGCCATGCGTGTGGCAAGGAGGCAGGCAGGCAGCGCTTGTGACGGGCGTATGGCGGCCAGCGGTAGCAACGTGAACATGCCGCAAGGAGGCGGGCAGGACAAGCCCATCAATGGCTGGGTGGATGCTGGCACTAGGCCAAAGGGCAGCCTGGGGTAATTAGCGTATAGGGGGCCGAGGAGAGGAGGCACCGCCCCACACCCGCCCTAAGCTGAGAGGGTGGGCGGAAGGGGTTGTAAGCTGGGGTGGGTTAGCACATATCTGGCTTCCCACCAGTTGAAGGCAGGCCGTGTGTGGAACCTGAGCCAGCAGCGGGCATGCGCCGCTGGCGTAGCTGCGGAGGACCCCTACACGCCCGGCGTCGCTGGGGTCCAGCGTCGTTAGGGCGGCCCTGGCTGGGGACTGACCTTGTTTCACCCCTTACCTAAGGTGAGTATGTGTCTCTTGCAGGTGCTGGGCAAGGGCGAGCTCCCGCAGCAGCCGGTGGTGGTGAAGGCCAAGTTTGTGAGCAAGCTGGCGGAGCAGAAAATCAAGGCGGTGGGCGGCGCAGTGCAGCTGGTGGCCTAAGAGACCCGTAGAGCAAAGAAGCAGCTCCTTGCCCACAGCCAGCCCTTTACCGGCGGGGTGGAGTGTGCATGGGCGGGTCTTGGCGCAGCGGCAGGCGCGCCGGCGGCGGCAGCAGCAGCGGAACAGCGCGACCAGCGTTGTGTGACGCTCCAGCAGGGATTGGAGTCGCGGGCAGCACCTACTTGGCGGGTAGCGGGCTCGAGGGCTGGCTGCAACTAGAGGATGTGCATGGCAGCTTGCTGCTGTTGCTTGCTGAGGGCTGTGAGCCGGGCCCGGACCCCTGGTCGCAACTTCATGTAAAGCTTCAGTGGCAGAAGAAACAGAGCACAGCCAAGACGGTTTCAACTCGCCCTGTCTCCTGCTTATCGCATGGCATAAATGCAAATGCGAATTTGCCTGCCACTTGCAACAAAAGCTGGAAACGGGCGAGGCAGACCTGGGATATCTGAGCGACTCCTGGGCGTGGGTCGGTAGCTAGTGACGAGCTCGCAAGGCATATATCTGGGTGCCCCATCAGGGGGGGTGATTCTATAACTAGGGTTTGGGTCAGACACCATGTTTGTTGCTGCTGCTCTGTGGATGAGATGTCTGCTATGACATGCTGACATGGGAAAGACTAAGGGTTACGTTACTTTGCTAAATTGCCCGTCTCAGGTCAGGCAAGCCCAAGAGCATCTTGCATCCAGCCCTGTTAACAAAGATCACCCACCTGCCCTCTGTTCGCACTGTTTGTCACTATCAAAGGGCATCTGCCGAGGTACTGACGAGAAAGCGGTCCTTCAGGCACCTCACCGATAATCTCTGGCAAGGGGCCCCGCCTCTCGGAGCAGCAGGCAGTGGGGGAGCGCTTTTCACCCCGAACACAGCTTCCCTAGCCATGTGACAGGAGCGCTCTATGTTCTCACGATGGACGACCATCCTGCCCCTGGTGGCAGGTGAAGCCTTGCTCAAGCACACTTCTTCTGAGCAGCTCAGCACATCCCAGCTGTGTAAAAAGTCAGCAGGCTCCTATGCTTCCGTTGGGGGGTTGCAACTCTGCACCAACAACACCAAGCACGTCTCCCGGCATCCACCCCCCTGTCCACCCTTGTCCATGCCCCTGCCGTCCGCAGGCTGGATGTTCACCTACTACAACACCAAGCGCACCGACGAACGGAAGGCGCAGATAGAGCGCGTCAACGACCAAGTCAAGCTGCTGTATGGCCCTCTCCTGGCCTGCGTGCACGCCACCAGGGCTGCCTACTCGGCCATGGTCAAGCAGCACAGCCCCAACGGCACGGTGGAGGGGTTCCAAAAGGCACGACACGACAACCCCAGCGGGGCGGAGGGCCAGGCCTACAGGTTAGGTCGCCTTGCGGAGCACTTGGCACTTGGTGTTGTTGTGCGGCAGTGCTGTGCTGCAGTGCCTGGTCAGGCATGGTTGGCAGCCACAGGCTGGGCGGCTGAGTGACTATCTGAGCCGGAGGCCCAGCCCTTCAGTGTTGCCGCCTCTGTGGACTGAATGAGTTCCTCCTGCCGTCCTACAGCTTGCACGCTGACACGTACCGCTTCACAGCAGCCAGGGGGGTATCTATCTGCAGCACCCTGTGGTCCCTGGGGCCTAGCGTGAGGCCGCCCCTCTTCACCCCTCTGCCAACAGCAGCCATCGCCTGGCGCATCCAGCCGTTGGCTCTCTTTGTTGAGATATCACTCCACCGTCCTCTCCATCAGTCAACGCTGCCCAGCATCCACAGGCCACATGCTTGCTTGTTCCTGTCAAGCAGGAAGTGGATGAAGGAGGTGCTGCAGCCACTGAACCAGAAGGCCAAGGACGTGATTGTGAACTTCATGAACCTGTTGGACACCCCCACCGTCCACCCGCTGCTGCTTCAGCTCGTGGCCCACGTGTCCGCCTACTCCGTCATCCTCAAGCGGTAAGTGGGTGGGTGTGGGGCTGCCGGGAGGCATGCCGGGGCTGACTGAGCCAGTTCTGCAGGGGGCCCCAGATGTGGCTAGTTGGCGGCTGCAAGGGTCAATTGGCTGTGTTGGGCACGGCTCACCGCGGCTGAGTTGTTGAAGTGCACAACAACGTGGCACTTGGTACTGCCCACCATCCTCTCTGCGTGCCGACCTGGTATTGTGCTGTGCTGTTCTATTGAGTTGCAGGTGGGAGGAGGGAGCGGTGGACGAGTGGTCTGTCGTGCCCTACCCGGACAAGGCAAGTGATTACAACACAGCGTTGTGTGTCACATGGGTGGTGACGTGGCTAGGAGCACAGTGGCATGGTGCTGCCAATTAGAGCCAGTTGCAATTGAATCGGCTGTGTCATGAGTGAGGCGGGAAACCCTTGTCGCAGCGTGGGTACATGTACCTCTCCTGCTTGCTGCAGCTGCTGCAAGCACGTTGGGCAGGGCCCTTCCGCAAGTACCCTGCTGCTGCTGGGTCTTCCACCTGGCCCCTGACGAGCCCTGTGCTGGCCCTGCTGCCTGCAGCTGCTGGAGCACGTGGAGCGGGAGTTCCTCAAGGTCAAGAAGAAGCAGGCGGACCTGCTGGGGCTGGACGTGGAGGGGCGGGCGGTGACGGAGGCAGTCAGGTCCAAGCTCTAGCGCTCACAGCGGTGGCACAGAGCTAACGCTGCTCGCACACAGGTGTTCTCAGAACTGGTCAGGGCCAAGGTTTAACCCCCAAGGCTGGGGTAGATGCTGTGAGCGCCAGATCGCGGCGTACCCTCGATGGGGTGTTGCGGCTGACTTTGTATGTCTGTGTTAAAGGTGACAGGTAGTGCAAACACAGGAGCGGGAGCGGTGAGCTGGCTAGACTGGGGGTACCTGTTCAACATGCGGCATGTAGAGCGGCTGTGGTTCATTTGTGTGGTGGCTGGTAGGGGGACCAGAGGGTTTTCAGCTGCAACTGATAAAGCTGGATCGTGTGCGGTGCTGGGGGTATGTATGGTGGCCAGTAGATCTGTGTGTAAACCTAGGTCTGGCAGGGTGGCTTCAAGGGTTGCACTGCGGGTGCCTAAGGAGTAGACCTTTCAGAGCTCCTGGTAGAGCTTGCAGTGAAGCAGTGTAGGGGAAGGGTAGGGTAAGGCAGGTTGGTGTGCATGACCTTATAAGTAATGACCTTGTAATTACTGGCAGCGCTTTGCTCTCCAGGCTATGCGGAGCATCTTGTCCTGTCCTGCTCTGATCCGGCTTCCTATTTCTTAGCATGCATGGCAGGTAGTGCGAACAGGGTGTGAGATTTGACCTATACGTACAGGACAGGCCCCGGGATGCAGAGTGCGCCTTAGTCTTGCCTAAGTTCTGACCCAAGTAGTTCTTCCCCCCAAAGAAGCTAAGGCCACGGGAAGAGTAGATGCAGCTCAACTGAAGCTATTTCCTTGTGTGCAACTGCCTACCAAGGGATGGCAGTGCCAAGAACACCTGGGTGGCAATGCCTGCCAAGCAACTTCCGCTGTTCCAGGCTTGGCTATGTTACAGAGGAAACGAGGTTGAACTGTAAACCCTTGCCAAAAGAGGGCCACGGTCCAAACAGAAGCCGAGTCAAGTGAGGTTGCTGGGCACAATGGTCAGAAAGTTGAGTAGCATCTGTAACAGGGCACAACACCTCGCAGACACAACTGCACAACGATATCAATGATGCCCTTCAACAACAGTAGTACAAGCGTAAGCAGCTAGCTACGAGCTACAGCTACAGGGAAAGGAATCGGCAAGCGTGGCAAGAGCAGTGAGTTTGAGCCTCAATTGGTATGGCATCTCACAGAGCAGAAGTCTGAGGCAAGCAACTGCCCCAACCAAGCAGCAGGCGCAACAGAGCAAGTGCATTCAGCCAGGAACAGAGACATACGAGGGGAGAAAACATGGCATGCGTTGCATTCCAGTATCACAAGTCCCACCATAACCAAGTCTGGCAAATACCACACCGAGGCACAGCCCACCAGGGAAGCCCTGGAAAATCGCCTGCCTACATAATAATATGGGCCTTGTACCAAGGGGGCCCAGGCAGAAAACTGGGGGAGGTTAAACACCGCCTGTTCAGTGCAAACACGCTAGAAGTAAGAGAACACAACGCTAGATGGGATCATACCTGGTGCATCCAGCTCATTTGTTGCACACGTATCCGGCCACCCGGTTAGCAACTGGTTCCAAGGCAAGATTCCCAAGGCTCATTGGCAGGGCCCACAGCAAGGGGGGTTGGTTCATTTGGAATCGACTCATCAATTTTGCATTGGTAACCCAAAGAAAGGTGCACATGGGTAGTAACACAGAGAAACGCTAAGTGACCCTCAGTACCATCAAATGTCCACCGCAGTACCACCTCACAGTGCAATCAACATACGTCAAAACAAGCGCTTAGGCACTGCCATGCCTTGCCCAGCAATCATCACATTCAGCCCAAAGCTTGCAGGATCAGGGTCGTATTCTACACCAAGCCAGGGGTTATTCACAGTGCCATGCGGGGGAAGGGTGAGATATACAACCAGGGTTGAGAGGTAAGGGGGAGCTCACAGACGGCACCCGCTAGCACGGTGCCAAAATTCCTGTATCACTATCAGCTATAAATTAACAAGCATTGCAGCAAAAGAGCACCACCCTGGGCGGACGCAGGTGACGCAACTATCAATTCACCGGAGCGCTAATGCTACTTACTAACCTGTGCACCTGCCATAGCCGGATAAAAACAGTCTAGGGGAAGAAGGTTGATCTGCTGGACATCCATAGGGCCGGGGCTCGCCCCACGCTTTGTTCAGTGTTCAGGGAAGGGTAACCGCGAAACTACACAAGCACCGAATCTGGTGACTACGAAAACTGCTCCATGGCACTGCGGGATATACCACTTATGCTCGTTAGCAAGGCTGCACAGCCTTCCTCCTCAATAACAATACAGCGGAGCCGAAGTGAGTGTATCCACACCAAAACCAAAACCACTTCGTGGATGGACACATGAACTGTATGCTGGACATGCCCCGCAAGGGAGGAAGCCGCCTTTGTGCGACTTGGCGATGAAAGGAGGGCTCGAGCACCCGAGGGAGACTACTGTGGACCCAGACATCCCAAGGCCGCCCACAGGAAGACGTGACACTCACAGCAGTGAAGCGGCGCGCCCCACAAGGGTTGTTGGGTACAGTGCCTGCCGCCACCTCACTGCAGGAAAGCTCTGTGTGGGTTGCCTTTGCGCCTCTTGTGGCAGAACATGCCCTCGTGGCAGTCCCTGCAACACGGTTGGAAGGGCATGCCAGCCGCGTCAGCCAAGGCACAGACATGCTACCCCCTGTGCCTCCCTTTATGGCACCCATGTTGACTGGCAAAGAGCAGGGGTGCAGTGGGAGTATCGGCTTGCCCCAGATATCCATCTGCTCATGAGCATGCCATGAGCAAGCACACCAACAGGTCAGTGTGGGACAGCGATGGACATCCCAGGCAGGAGAGCATGCTCCTCTAGCGTAACCCCCACGCTTCAGTATGCCAGATTCAGGTCAGCGGACTTACATAGATTCAGTGTCACTGGCGGATGACTCCACAAGTCTGAGGGCCGTAAGGTGCGAGGGCGTGTCCGGCCCCGCGTGGCTGCCATGGCTGTCGCTGCTGTCGCTGCCTGCCGGATGCGTGCGCAGGCACGCGGGGCTGGCGCCTGCGCTGGCGTCCAGCTTGCATTGCAGGGAGCAGTAGAGGCTCACATCCTGCACAGCAAGGCGGGTGATTTATGGTGGGATGCATGATGGTGGGTGAAGTATGGGGCGCATCACGCAGTGCAGCCATCGTGCTACGGAACCCACAGTTTGAGGCAACTGCCTAGCAAACATGGGGGTTCGGCCCACAAATACATGTGGGCTTGGCATCCGAGATGAGAAAGCACTGTTAAGTTTCTTCCTTCAAATGGGAAGTACACCTTGTCAGGAAAGGTAAATCAGAACAACACTGCACTTTGACAGAAACACCCGTGGGCTGCTGTGCATGCTTTGCACATGGGTAAGTCGCTGACCTGCAAGTGCCGGTTGCAGACAGTGCACTGGCTGGGTCCTACGGCACCCTTAGGGGGCCTCGGCTGTGGCCGCCGACGAAGGAAGAGCACCCTGCACCAGCAGTTACCACTGTTGGTAAGTCGGTCGCTGCCAGCGCTCCTTCATGAGAGCCTTGTTGCAATAGCTCAAGATTGGCAAAGCCAGGAGCTGGTCCAGTAAATCGTGCCTATTACTACGGCTGGGTTGAGTCTTACATTGAGCTGGTCTGTGTACTCAAGCATTCGCGCTATCCCAGTACTGCCTATGGCCAACACCCACCTGGCACCGTTTATTGTGTACGCCTGGATGCCACTGACGTCAGCCAGCTTTGCAACGTCCTGGGCGCGCACCACGTCATGGTAAGACGACCGCCGTACCTGCAATAGAGAACCTGCTAACCTTCAAGCAAGCTGTTGCCGCCAGCTCTAGGGCAGCCGCATAGGACCCCGTGCCAGGCCTGTGCCAGAGCTACCCAGCCGCAGGCCACAGTAGGCCCCCGGTGGCCTTGGAGTCCCAAGCTTGAGAAAAGACAGCCCCTGGACCAATTCCATGCCTGAACCCAGCCGCCCATCGCAGCTGCCATGAAGCAGCAGGCACGTCAGCAATGCGCGTCACGTTGGACGGCAACCGCTGCACCGCAGTCCCAGCTCAGGCACCCCGCATTGAAGCCCATAAGCAGCTGGACTGTGTTGCCACCGACAAGATGACAAGCGCCGCCCTTGCCACGTGCAACCCACCTGCAATAGCGTGCCGTCGTGACCCTGCGCACAAACGCTGCATAGAGTCTCTCCAGTAGCCACACTGTAGAGGTTGCAGGTCGCCTCCCTTGCTGAGTGTGCCGAGCAGCACTTGGGGCACACCCCAAAGAACGACGCCTCGCTGGTGAAGTGTCTGAGCCACGAGGGGTTGCAGTCGACTGTCCTCATAACCAATGGGCTTAGGGTTGGCCGCAATGCAGGGGACGGTCAGGCTGATCACTGTGGGTTTGTCTCAATTTCAAGGTCCTCGGCTGGTGGGTACGGGGCCCAATGCGGAGGAGGAAATAAGGGACAGAACCTTACGGAACCTGTTGTGTGCTTTGGATTAGAAATGCAGCACTGCGGAAGGGCAGGTCGGTAGATACGCAAATCAGTCGCCCGTGGCGGGTAAGTGATGACGAGGCTGTGCGTTGTCCCGTCACGAGCTCAGCAGGACCGCTCCATAACATGTTGAGAGTGCCATCTTAAGGTTCGCCAGGCCCCTATGTATTACCAATTGTGTGTGCCCCGTCCAAGGCTGACCTCAAGTTCACCTTGAGCAACAGGCCGAGGTGCACTGGCCTGCCAGGGAGGCATGGATATTGCCACAAGTGCTATCAACAGCAAGGCAGACACACATCTGAGGGGGTAAACATACTAACAAGTGTCCGTGCACCGTCACCTAGCCAAGCCCCAGCCGCCGGCGCCCTTGAGCGCTGTGCCTACGACGCGGGTGTAGTACTCTAGTATACCCCTTGACTTGCAGACCGCCTCCCACGAGGCCTTGATGCCAGCACCCCACCCCTGCTGGCTGACATTTCTTGCAAATGCGCGCCGAGGGTACCATAGCAGCCGATAGATGAGGGCATCGCGCCACTCCTCTATCCCGCAAACCTGGGGCGCGCTTGGTTGCACGCTCGTTCCTGCTGCTATTTTGGCCCCTGCTGGAGCATCGTGCTTGTGGCGAGGCAAAACCCAGTAGCTGAGACAACCCAGCCCCGAGGCACTGCTGGATGGGCCGGGCGCCCTGGTGCTGCCGGCTGCATGCTGCTGTAGCAAGCCTAGCAAGGAGATGGGTCCTGAATACAACCAGGGCAGGGTCGTCAGTGACAGACTCTAGCAAGAAACTTCGATAGTGAGAAGGCTGTGACGCGCTGAGAGTCACCCTACCTAGGTGTTGGAACTGCCACCAGGGGCAGCTTTCTGATGCCTCAGGGAGGAGCTGCAGTCTGTTGAGCTTACCACACCCAGCATTCTCACCTGGCACGCGGAGGCGAGACGCCGCAAAGGCAGCTCGCACACGGTCCTCAAGCTCTACAACATCAGACAGGCTTGGCCTGGCAATGTCATCCGCAGGGAAAGCCCCCTCAGGGGACCCTCCACACTCGTCCCCCGGATCCACAATGTGCAGCAATAGCACATCTGCCAGGTGCTGTTGCTGGGCTGGGGCGGGCTGCTTGCTGCCTGCGCTGGCCGCGGTGCCTGTGACAGACGTAAATTACCATGATTCACGATGGTAGCATCGAGGCATTGAGTGCGAATTCGTTGATGAAAATGACTGCCCCCTGTGCAGGTCTTGCTATAGTGCGGTGCTGACTCTAGCCAAGCTGAACTTTGACTCTGGGCTGCCTACCTCGGTATGGTGGGTTGAAACTCCAGGGCACCCTCTGAAACGGCCGCATACCTCCTTCAGGGCCCTTCCCACCAACGCTATAGTTCACCCACTCACCCGACACAGCTGTAGGAGGCAAGTGCGGCAGCGAAGGGTCAGGGATGCCGCGTGCAAGCATCTCTACCGTCTGCAAATACTCATACATTGCCGGGTCCTCAAGCCCGTCACAAAAAATCACCACCTGCACTCCGCAGCACCCCTGCATTACCAGTCTTGCGGGCCCCACAGTACCATGGATAGAGTAATTCATTCAAATGCTCCAGTAGCCCCCAAGTGCTCAGCATTTGATAGCTGCAGCGATGCGCTGTTGCTGGGTGGGTCCAAGCAACCCCACCAGGTGACAGACGCTCAGCAGCAGGGCCCCCATCTGCAGCTCCATGAGGCGCTGTGCTCCCTCAAACGGCACCACATTCGCTTTTGTTGCGCCAGCGGCAGCCACCGCGGGTGCCGCCAGGGGCAGGGCCGGCCTGCTCCACCTGCAGAAAGCACACACATGCGTAAGCTGCAAGTTTCCAAACTATATTTGCAGGAGTTCAAATCATAGACTGGAGTAACCCGACGGCCAAGCTAGCGACCCTTCGCAGGTGTCGAGCCCATGCAGTGCACCATCTAGGGTAGGGTTGCAACAAGTGCAGCACGGCAATCGGGACAGCCCTTACAACCTCGTCTACATCCAGCTCTGTCAGCTGAGAGCTGTATTCCTTCTTTGATCCCACGACCTGCCGTTTAAGTAAGTGCACCTCCAATGACCCCACTTGGACCCACTTGGTGACTTCCGTCAGCAGGGAGAGAGAGAAGAGCGGCTGGGTATCCAGTGCAATAATCCCGTCCTCACTAGCCTTCAGCACGGGAAAATGGGATGCAATTCATGGACTGGAATGCAGCCATATGCTGCCAAGGTCAATATTGGCATCAGTGGCAGCAATGGCCACACCAGCTTGCAGTCCTGTTTTTCCTTCAAAACAAGCATAGAACAGCTAAGTATCAGAGCATGCAGCACTGTACCAACAAGCAGCATGCAGGCAACCAAAGTAATGCCCTCCAGCTTGGAGCCAGCGCACCCTAATCTGGATTCCGCTGGTGCAATGCTGCCCTAGAAGCCTCTGCTGCAGGCTGGTTACTTTAAATGGGGGACACTTGCCAAGACTTCCCTCCTCGACACCTGCAGGTGTTGCAGGATGTTCTTTTTGAGGAAACCTTAGTAGCGGCTTGGGTAACCTGGCCCTGCCTTCGCACCTTGTGCTTATACTTCGTTTACCTCTTACGCGATATGTGCCAGACCAGCAGTGCTGCTCGCACAGCAGAGACGTGCCACAATGAATAGCACAGAATTGAAGCAAGCAAGCCTAGTAGACTGCCTACGCACCGAGCAAAGAATTGAGGAAGGAGGACTTGCCTAGCCCTTGGTCTGCACAGGAGGAAGGTCACACATGTATCAACTGGTCAGAGGCAGCAACAGCACACCTCTCGAATGCCCCATAAGTATCACCCTTGAGGTTCCACACTAAATGCACTTTGTATAGCTGGCATCCTAGGTAGCACACCCCCTTGACCTGACAGTCACAACAGCCTTCCCACCTCCCAGGACGCCCACCACAAAATAGTCGGCTTCCTTTGACAGAAGCTGTCCTGCTGCATCTGCCTGTAAGAGCCACTCGCTCGACACAAGCACATGGGGGTCGGTCTGCACCGGCCAAATGCAGGTGTCATTATGTGGCTGTGCACCACCCAGCTTGGAAGCTTGGCCGAGCAAGTGGCATAGAGGAGCAACCTGCAACTTGCACAGAGGAGCAACCCCTGCCAACTGCGCCCGCCCCCGCATATTCAAACGGGTTCTGCATAATGCCACCCAGATACAATTGTGGTGCTACAAGCTCGTGTGAGCCCCTTTGGCAAAGTCTCTTCCCTGTCGTGCCTTGCTTGACACTCCACCTGCCCGGGACTAAGCCCACCCACACTGGCAGTGGGTCGTATGGCGCACTCATTAGAATCAGCACTTACTGAATTCAGATTAGCACGATATCGCCAGCAACGGCTGCCTACCTTCCCAGCCTTGGTGTGTTGCCTTTCATCACCAACTGGATGGGCTGGTGGCGCCTTAGGTCTCTCAGCCCTGGTCAGCAGCTTGGGTTGAGTGGATGACATCTAAATGGTATAAACATTGGTAAGGCGAGTAACTGTTGTTCAAAAGCAACCCGACAGGGTTCGTCGAGGTGGCATCTGTACTGCCTTGGACGACAACCCCACTTGAAGATGCATTCAATAAATTTGCGTGCCCGACCTCAACTGCTTGCTGCTTGCTCACCAGAAGCCTTTTTTTTCCAGAGTACTTAGCAGCTATGAAGCGCAGAGAGAGGGAGGAGGCGTGCTCTATTTGCGGCCACTATCACGACGTAAGCCGCCCGTTTGCTTCGCTGATCAGTTGCCTCTCAGAGTACTGCATCCAGTCTGATCATGGCGCCTGCTCCGCGCAGTACCTAGGTGGGGAACCCTGCAGCGTGTGCGGGCACTGCCTGGTGCCTACGACGGATGCGAAGCCCGCGATCCCCAGCTCCATGCCCACAGAGGTCCTTCCAGGCTTCTTGTTCCTGGGCAGCTACGATCACGCCTCCAGGGCTGAGCTGCTGAAGGCGCTGGGGATCGGCCACATTCTCAACGTAAGCTGGCTGTGGCCCGCCTTGACAGTCATCAACGAAAGGAGTAGTGCACGTGCCAACAGTGGAGGCAAGCTGTTCGGGTTTGTAGGAAGACCTCTCACCTGGACAGCTGTCGCACTACTGCAGGTGGTGCCCACTTGTCAAAATCTTTATAAAAACTCTTTTGAGTATTATACAGCTTCAACAAGCCCGCCGCCGTTGGACGAGTGCTTCCTGCTTCTAGGTGCGCACAAGCAAGAGGTTCTAGCCTGCAGCCTGCCTTGACACCTGGGCACCCTCTTGATACTAGTTAATCCTGGGTGCTGGCCTTGTACCACTGCTGCTTCTACCTGTTGCTCAGGAACCACTGTTGTGAGGATATGAGGTTTGGCCTATGCGGCTCTCACCAAGGCTTGATCAATCCATCAATTTCATGCTGCTGCCTTGTAGAGAAAGTGCGTGGGGAAGGCGGCAAGGTGCTGGTGCACTGCATGTCGGGCATGTCTCGCTCACCCACCATCGTTGTCTACTACCTGATGCGGCACCGCGGCTGGCGGCTGAGTGAGGCTTACAAGTGGGTGAAGGACAAGCGGCCGGCAATCAGCATCCTCGCAGGTATGGTGGGAGCGTGGGCATAGGGGGCGTTACAGGGCAAGCAAAGCTATGAGCAAGCAAAGCTCTTGGGTGGGGTGGTTTTGGTAGTGGGGATTGCTGCTGCTCCCAAGGACAGCCGCCCTCCTCATCTCTGTCTTCTATAAGGGTGAGATGTAACTGGCGTGGGTGGCATTGGGTGCAAAGGCAGGACTGTGTAGCCGTGACTCATCAAGGCTATTGAAGAAGGCGTGCATAGCTGGAGCCTCCACATGCTCCGATGGGTGGAGGCAACTGCAGCGGGATGCGCACATGCAGCAGATCCCCTTGCAGTGTGATGCTTTCTGACGTAAACGTTCCCCTGCGGCACCAGTGCAGACGACGCGCAGCGGTTACAGCAGGCAGAGGTAGAGCTATTTGGGGCCAATGCCAGCCACTTCCAAGTGCCGGTGCACGTCAAGGGTGGCGGCCAGCAAGGCGGCCTGCAGCTGCAGCAGCAGGGCTCGGGCCCCTTCAACTGGCCCTCGGGGGGCAGCATCAACATGCATGCCACAGCAGCCGCACCTGCGGTTGTATTTGATCCCCACCAGCAGGCTGCTCTCAACTTCACGGCCGGGCAGCAACAACATCCGCAGCAGCAGCTACAGCGATTAGAGGCGGCGCAGCAGGCTGGGGCCAGCAATGGGGGTGCTGGGAGCTTCGTGTTTGGCACGCAGCCGCCCCAGCAGGACTGTATGCTAGATTGACTGGCGAGTGTGAAGCATACCCGTTATGGGGGCCTATTGCGTTGTCTGCAAGTGAGCCTGGCACCCGTATTTGACGGGATATTGCTGCTGTCGGTGTGTGTCGTAAATGCATGCATGTGCAGCTCAATGATGCTCAGTTAAGAAGTTTTAAACCTGCACTGGGAGGCAGGAACCTAGTCACGTGACTGAGTGGTAGATGGCAAGTATGCTGTGTTGGTTTTCACAGCGCTCTGTTAGTATTTGTACTCGTGGTGCCCTATCCTACCACCTCGTGCTAGGTACCGAGGCCATGCCAGGCTTGACGCTGGCAATATAACCTTGGCGTCGGGCGTAGTAGCTTGGATTGTTAGGTGTGATGCGAGTGCACCTTGAACCGCCATGAAAGCTGCCTAGGAATAGCCCCAGGTTTTACAAGCGGATTTAGGCGCATGGAGGGAAAGCTCCCCAGCAACACCACGGGCTGCAGTCTGTGAGGTAGCAGGAACTCCCCTGCAGTAAGCCACAAGCTAGCTGCATGGCAGCATGGTCCAAGGCCGCCGCAGCTGCCTGCGCCGGTCTTCTGCTTGCCTGCCAGGGAACACTGGCTAGAGCTGGGCGTCCAGGTTTGCCAGCAGCTCCGACCTGTGCTGCAGCTGTAAGGCGTCGATGAAGGCGTCCAGCCGTTGTCCCGCCAAGATAGCGTCTATGCCATGCTCCGTCACCCCCACTCGGTGGTCGGTTACACGCCCCTGCAACCACAGGCGAGGTTCACTGGCTTTGAAACCCCACAGAGCATTCCTTGCCTGCTACCCTACCAACCCCAAATCAGCCAACCAGGCTTTCTACCTGCCCACCACTAACGAACACAGGGCCAGGCATATCTCAAGCAACCGCCGCGGACAGTTATAAGGTTGGCACTGCAGCTCTGTCCAAGCCAGATTGGTCCAGGCACGGATTCCGGGGTCGAGCCACACAGGGCACACATGCCAGGCACGCAACTGTGATTGACAGCTTGGAGATGGTAGCACACAGCGTGAACAGAGGGGAGGTAGGTGTGCACATGCAGACAAAGGGGAGGTAGGGGTGAAATGTCCGCATTGCTCAAAGTACCATTGCACTCCCCTCCTAGCTGGCTGGCCTTCTGGAGGGCGCTCACAGCAACCAGGCCAGTCTGGCCATGCTACAAACCTAGCAGTACACTGGGGACCAAGACGGCTGAGCTTGCGTGCAGGAGCTTGCAAGTATCAGGACCAGACTGCCACTCAGTCTGAGCCCAAGCCTTGCCCAGGTTCCTAAGGCTAAATAAGACTCGGGGAGACACCTACTGAATCAGAACTCTGCCAGGACACAGAGCAAATCAGCCCCCCTTTACCTCTCCCTGTGTTCACACTGCCACGCTACCCAAAAAACTGCTACCGGGCATCCCGGAGTGAAGCTTGCCTGGGGGAAGTTGTATGTGCGTATGCGCTCCGAGCGGTCGCCCGACCCGATCTGCTCCTTGCGCTCCTTGGACTGGGACTGCCGCTGCCGCCTGCGCTCCACGTCAAACAACCGCGCACGCAGCACCTTCAGCGCCTTGGCCTTGTTCTTGTGCTGTGACCGCTCATCCTGCAGGCAAGCACAAACAAAGTGGGCTGCTTGGCAAGAGCTCTCAATCCAGGATTGAAAATAGGTAGTCCTAGGTCAACAATGCATGGACAGTTTCCAAGCCCCTACAACGACCGGCTCCCTTTGCATCCCAGCAGGAACAGCCATTGCGATTTGCACTGTTCTCAAGGCTGCTTTGTGGCCACCAGGCGCCCTCTTGCAAGGCCCTACAAGACTGGGTAGTCCACAACTAGTGCCCCCCCACCCTGGCCCCACACCCAGCCGGCCGCCAGCCAACCTCAGCCCTCCCAACTCCAGCCCCACCTGAATGGCCACCACCAGGCCTGAGGGTATGTGCGTGACGCGCACAGCGCTATTGGTGGTGTTGACGTGCTGCCCTCCCGCGCCGCCCGCCCGGTAGACATCGATGCGCAAGTCCTCCTCCCGGATGTGCACGTCCACATCCTCTGCCTGAGGCAGGACGGCCACCGAGGCGGCGCTGGTATGGACCCGGCCGCCCGACTCTGTGGCCGGCACGCGCTGCGGCAGCCAGGCAAGCATGCTTTTGGTCGCTGGCCGGCGGGTGGGCAGGCTTGCCAGCGCATGCCACTCTTTGCCTCTGCTCGGGAGGCAGGGCAGGCAGGGAAAAGGATGCAGGTGGCACTGTGGGCAGGGAAATGCTGTGAAGGGAAGGCCGTGTTGCGCAGTGAAGGGCATGGTTTGTAAAGAGCAGGTGGAGCCCAGCTCTACCCTAAGGGGGCAATGGCGGGGACATGCCGATGTCCACCAGGACACACACTACAACCAGATGTTTCTGGGCGCTTTGGGCAACCCTCAGACGACATGCCCCTTCACTAAGAAACAACCCGCTCCTGGGTAGTTGTCAAGCTCACTGTAAGCACGGTATGTCAGTAGAAGTGAGCAGCGCCGCCCCACCTGCACCCGGTGAATGCCGCTCTCAAACTTGAGGCGTCCATACACGCCCCCCGACCCCGAGATGGTGGCGCTGGCCAGCTTGCAGCCGCCTATGTCGGTGTCAGCCAACTCAACCACCTGCTTGGCATTCAGGTGCAACAACGGCAACCTTGCCCTCTTGGTTGCACCGGTGCCTGGCCGCCTGTTGGCGCCCCTCGGAAGTGGACAGTCCCTGATGGTGGCCACCCATGCCGGAATGCCCAGAATGCTCAACTATGCAGGGGCTAAAGTCGGGATAAGGAACTGAGGTGAGCCCAAGTTCAGAAAGGCCTGCAAGGTTCCAGAAGCCGTGAGGTGAATGCTCGTACACTGCTGCTGCATCAAGCTTAGGCGCAGCTGCCCTCTGGTCTGTCATGTGTTTAGCCTTCCTACACCTCCCTTTCTTCAAAGGACCAACCCTACACGTCTTCAACATTTTTCAGCCCCAGCTGCACCTCAGGGCTCACCAGCCCACCCAGCCAAATCCATCCAGTCCCTCGCCCCCCCCCCCCCGCACCTCAAACTTCCAGCCCTGCAGCTCCGCGTAGCGCTCATACATGCGGAAGAGCTCCATGGCAAACAGGCACGCCTCGTCGCCGCCGGTGCCAGCCCGCACCTCCACCACCACCCCACGTGCATCGGTGTCATCCCGGGGCAGCAGGCTCAGCAGCAACTCCTGCTCTAGCTGGGGCAGCTGCAGGCAGTCAGGGGGCAGTTAAACCGACTGAGGGGAGCCAGCACTGTAGTCACGTATGAAAGTGTGTCCTCAGGCATCAAATGCGCTGTCAGGCCTCCTGATACACCACCCTGGACTATCAGGAGCGGTACTCAGTTGTAAGCTGGGCATTAGCCGTACAAACCAAAGTTAGCAAGTCGGCTTTTACAATTTGTGATGCTGCCCTTCACACACCTTGCCCGCCGGGTACCCACACCGGCGAGGTACCCAGAAGCACAAACACAGTGGCCAACTGCGGGCATGGAGCACACACCTCCTCCAGAAGTGTCGCCCTCTCTTCGTGGGCCATGGTCTTCATTTCTTCATCCTCACCCCCGTCGGCTATCAGCCCTTCAAGGTCCCTCAGCTGCAACACGCATCCTTCACCCCCATTCTCACCCTCAACAAATAGCACTAGCATAAGACCATTGGGCATCGGAAAGGGCGAAGCTAATCTTGTTGATTATGCTATTAAATTGCGCGCACGCAGTTACTTTCTATAACATCCATTGTAAGTACAGTCCTTCTCCCCTGCATGGGACTAGAAAGTAGCGGGAGGGCGCAGCAAGGTGCCACTGAGCAGCAGCAGCAGCAGCCCCACCTCTGCCTGCTTGGCTCGTAGGCGGGTCAGCGCCTCCACCACTGGTTCAAGGTCGCTGAGCTCCTTGTTCAGCCGGGCTATCTCCTGGGGGGACAGCCGCGTCATGTTATCGCCACCAACCTCCTGCTAATAACAACAAATGAACTCAGTTTCTGCGCGTAGGTTGTTGTTTGCAGCCTTCCTCCTACTTCGCTTTCTCCCTGCTCTTGCCTCGACTACCTGACACAGCTAGCACCCGCCATGCTGCTGCCTAACCCTTTCTGTTACATGCATCTTGAATTGGAGGCTGGACACTTATACAGCTGATATACGGGGACACATCTGCTCATGGAAGGTAAAGATGGAACGTCTTCCACCATATAACGCGCAGAGACATATCTCATCACCGTTGGCCTGGTGAGCACCTTACCATAAGCAGCTGGTCATGCCGCTGACAGATGCGGTCCAGCTGCAGCTCCACACCTGGACTTATTGTTGGCACCCCTGCAGTTTCATGCAGAAGATGTTCTGCCTCCAGTGTATTAAGTAATCGACTCTATAAACTATACAGCAACGTCATCTTCCACCAGCTCTCCACGCCCAGTGCACTAACACCTCAAGGGATGCAACCGCTGCATTAAAGGGCAGGCATTACATACACGTGTACAAGAAGAACCAAAGTAGTCAGAAAGGCCGCACACGGAAGAGTCCGTGGCTCACCCTGTAGTTCTAACTATCTCTATGCTTTGTTACCTACATGGCAAAACCAACCTGCAGGTACTGCTGCATAGTGTCGTTGCTGCTGATGGGGCCAGTTAACAAGCGACGGTAGCACTGTATAAAAACGTGGCGTCTGCCCCTGGTAGCAGGAAGGGTTTGCTATTGAAGCCGCCACCAGCGACCCAGCAGCCCTGCAAAGCGTGTGCCCAAGACTTATCTCCAGATGGCTGTGCCAGCACGTTCAGTGGAGAGGCAAGCGGAACAGCACCATTCCGCAAAGGTGAGGACTTGCCTTTGCGCTAGGAGCAGTGCCCGCAACAAGCTACGAGACATGGCTGCCTAACGTTTGACTGGATAGGAAAGTGCAGCACGTCAATCCAATTCTACAGGATAGGAAAGTAGCTGCCGTATTCCTAGCTCTATGTAGAGAGAGGCCTCCAAGACTGCTCCCGCCATCGCTGCTGAGCTGACAGGAGTAATGCTAGAGGGGAAATGCGGCTATCCACATATGAACAACGGTTTGGTAGCCTAACGGTCTGACGTACAAGCATAACACTTGCAACTGATCAGTCATGGCCAAGTCGGGCGACAAGAAGCGCTTGGAAGAGAACAAGGCCCACACTAGGAACTTGCTTATACTCATCTGCGTAGCAAACGTGAGAAGCTATGTTTCCCCTGTTTTGCCTGTCGGTAGCCTATTCGTTGCATCTGCCACACGAACTCACTTGTCTTGCGCAGGCTGTGTTCCTCATAGCAAGATTATACCTCCGGAAGGAAACAACTAGCTGGCTTCACTATGCGGGGCTGGCGCTCACTTCCGTCATATATGCCTTCTGCTATGGCAGCATTACCTACGCGCTAGGCAAGTTACCTGCAAGAGGGAGGGCTACAGGAGCTAGCACCGCCGCTTGACTCTAGCCCCTTCAGTTTTTGAAGATTAGCCACGCTCAACGCCTCAGGACTTACGCGCTTGAATGCTGACCACTGCAGCGCCGCACTTCAACTCAGCGGGCGACCTGGTGTATGCGGGCGCTGACTTGAAGACAGGGGGCGTGCTGTCTTACTACCATGACCTCCTATACATCGCCTCCTTTGTGCAGCTGGCCGGCGCTTTTACAAACTGGGCCTGGCTAGCCTTCCTGCTGGTGAGGCAGGTGCTGGGGTCATCCAGCAGGGAAGAGCGGTGGCTGCTTTGGCTTGTGCTACTTGCATGCTGTCCCGTTAGCTTTGCTGCGGGTGCTGACTGTGTGCTGAGATACTATAACTGAGTGTAGCTCTTGCTTTGGGTGGGTTGGTGCATTACCATCAATAAGGAAGTCGGAACGGTCAAGGTGTGGCAGTGCTTGTGCCCTCTGCGCAAGTTGTTGTGCGTGTCTCACCGACCCTGCAGGTTCCGCTATATGCTCTTTACAAGCTTTGGGAGTATGTGCTCTACCCCTACTTGAGTGCACCCAGCAATAAGGCGAGTCTGCTGGAAGGCGCACTTGTTCATGAGCCCTCAGAAGCGTGTGTGTTTGTTGTGAGGGCATTTGTGCGGCTGACGGTTCTCCACGTGCCTCTAGCTAACAGTTGACCAACCTTCAGGGCAGTATGGTAGCTCCTGCTACTGGGTGTTACATCGTACAAGAGCTCCTCACCTGACAAGGACGTGTGAAGGATGTGTTGCCCTTGGCTGTTGCAGGATGCGCCAGAATCTGACTTGGACAAGAAGCGGCGAGAAAAGAGGGAGCGGCAGGAGGCCAGGGCGCAGAAGTTTGCTCGGAAATAAGAGCACCTTTTAATGATTGCTTGCAATCAGCTGCTACTTAGAGGTGGTCAGCCTAAGCAGTATTGACCCAGTGGTGTAGTGTAACAATATTACCATCACCCAACATGCGAGGGCAGGGGAACCAAGCCTTAGCATGTGGAAGGCCACCGTGGGACTCCACTACTCTTCTTCGTCTTCTTCTTTTCACTAAATCTGTACTGACTTTTGCATACTGAATGGTATGCGATATTGCTACCAAGCATCTGGATGTACTCCATAGCAGCAGTCATGCAGATGTCCTGGGCTGCACCGGGTTCGAGCTTTGTACGTTGTGTTGTTACGGTGGCAGGCAAACAAACAAAGAGGAGTCAGGGGTGAGCTCAACTGACACATTTTGGGTCAGTAGGCCTTGTGAATCAGACAGTTACATCCAGCCCTTTCAGTCCAACTCAACTCTCACACCCTGTTCGCACTAGCTGCCACCCATGCTGATCATCAGTTACTGGCCGTAAGTTCGAATTTTGGGACTAGTGCGGAACGTGCCTGGAACGGTATCTGGCGCAATGAATCGGGTCCCTTTTAATCCGTCCGAGGTTGAGTCGTCAGGTGGCTCGAATACCACAGTGCATTGTGCTTCAGGCAATATCATTATTGCTGTTGCAACCTGAACATGCAACAGGCGGCACGTTGCTCCTTCCTGACGGCCCCATTGGCAGATAAGGTCGTCAGCCGGCCAAGTCTGCATAACAAAAGGCATGCTGCCCGCTTCCTAAGCGCAGCCGGTCAGCCTGGAAGCAGCATGGAGCCTCAGGCTGTGGAGGAGAGGGCAGTGACGGCACCCCAGCTTGAGCTGGTTGTGGAGGACCAGCCTGTCTTGACCCACCGAGACAGAGCTATCATGCGAGCTCTGCGCGCCAAGCCTGAGCTGCCAGATGGGAATATCTTCCTTGGTGACGACTTGGCTGACCACGCGCTGGTTTGCAAATGGCATGATGATGCCTGGCGCCAGTTTGCCAAAGTGCAGTGAGCGTATCTTCAGCCCTAGGGACACTGCTGGGGAGCTCATGCTCTTCACTATTCCTTAGAATTTGCATTTCATATGCAGCAATTGCTATTGCAGCATTTCATTTGATCCCTCTGTGTACATTGTGTTCAGAAGTGTGCAAATACAGTCTCCCGTTTCCCAGCATCAGTTGTACTGCAGTTCTTCCCCTGTTGCTGTGCCATTTTTTTATGCCTCCAATTTTTCAATCCCTGGCCGGCTATTTGATTAACTGTACATTCAAGTCTGTACTTTACTTAATGTGCCATTTTGATGCGATTTTGTGCTGTAAGCACCATACACGCTTCAAGCGTGCGCACCACCAGGACCTATGTCAGCATGAGAAGGCAGCCCACTACTGTGCCAACTTGGGATCAAACTTAATTACTCCCCTCCTGCTGATGCCTTCCCTCAACATATCGCTGACTGATACCAACTGTCCATGACGCTCTGTGGCCCCCTTTGTGTTGTGCTCCAAACACACACCTGCTGCGGAAGATATGATCAGGTCCAAAAACCGCATCATGCAATCCAATTCCATTGCTGCCCTCATTCCGGGAACCCGGCAGTCCAAGGGGCAGCCACGATCCAGCTGCCGTTCAGTACAGCGGCCTAGCAGATAGGAGCCACCCCCCCGCAGTACCCAGGACATTCGCAACAGCCTCCGGTCGTGGCGCCCAGGTCCCTAGCAAGGCGCCTGACCAAAGCCTGTTTTCTGGGGCAGATTCCCCGCACACACTCAGCCTCACATACTACCACCGCGAGAGCCTGCTTCCTCGGCGCTGAACTCACACACTGCCACCTGGTGGCTGCGCACCGTACTCTGCCTCACCGCACAGCTGCAACGCCTGCTCAACACTGCTTAACCCCAGCATGCACACACCGCCTTCATGGCCTCTCCTCCTCCTTGCCCAGCAGGTCGTGCATGTCGGGGTACTCCCAGGGGCAGAAGCCCTTGCCGCCCACCTCCTCTGCAGCAGCATGCCAGGGGTGCACAGGGATTGTGAGGCAAGCTCCAATAACGACACGCCCCAGCACCGCACCGAAGCAGTGGGCTGGCCATCAACTCCTTGTGGCCTTGTCCTCTGACAAGCAGCAGCGTCAGGTACCTACATACAGTGCCCCTTGACCCAGGGTAGGTGTGCCACGCACCCTGCAACTGACACTTGCCTTCCCTGCCCCCACCCGGGGCGCAGGCCGATTGCCAGGTGCTCACCCATGCATGTTGCCTATGGCAACATGTGCACCCCTTACTCTTCTCGGGCATATCCACGCCAGCAAGAGCAGCCAGTCCAGTTGAAACGACTACCCCCTCGTCTGTTCGCAATGCCTGCCGCCATCTACAACAAGTCAAACTTCTGCCCCCACCTGGGTCGCTGGCCGGCCGCGGGTGCTCCTCAACCTCCTTCAGCCACGCGCCCGTGAAGTCAAACTGCGGGCACTCCTCGTTGCTGTACTCCCCAGCAAACACCTCGGCATCCGTCGGCAGCGCCTTGTACCACCGCGGCTGCCAGGCACGCCCCTCCTTCTCGCGCTCCTGTGGGGACGAGACACGGCAACGGAGAGAAGGTTGGGTTTCATGCAGAGGAGCATCTCTCTAGCTTACCCAGTGTGTAGGAGGAGTTGACACACCCCTTCACACTACGGGACAAGGGTGACCATAAGAAACGCCGACCCGGGACACGCGCAAGCCCTGCGGTGGGTTAGCATTGGCTAGCTGGCTGCAAGACAGCAAATCCCTTGGTTCGGCCAAGACAAGCGGACAGCAGTCTCACGGAGTTAGGAAACCATCCCAAGCCGCCCAGTGCCCAAGGACTGCCAAGTGCACCGACACCCGCAGTTTGCCATGGTCACAGGCACCCGCGCGTGCACACACACCGGCACAACGTCCAATGGCAGCAACTCCCTCGTGCCCCAGTCACCCACCCTGCGCTCAGCCCGCTGCATCTCCTCTAGGTTGTACTTGGCCACAGCTGCAGTTGAGGAGTCCCCAACCTCTAGCAGGTGCCGGTCTGGCCTGTACAAGCAGTAGGATGCTCCCTGTGAGGGGCTGCCCTGGTACAAGAGGACAACACACAGCTTCACCACCCTTTCAACAATTTCATTACAATGCTCCTGTCCACGAGTTGCAGCCCTGACCCTCGGTGCCTTCAGCCACAAACCGCCTTCTCAGATACCCATATCCCACCCCCCGGACGCCACAAGCAGCACCCTGCCAGCATCCCGACGCCGTGACTCAGCCTGGAGCCCCTTAAACACCCAGCCTACCTTCGGCGTGAGTCTGAGGGCAGCGGGTTGGCACAGAACTCTGTGGAGTTGAGCTTGTTGGCGTAGTGGGTGAACCCGTAGGGATCGTCCTTGGGCTTGTCCACGCACTGCAGAAGGCAAACCACAGCCCCCAAGGGTCAACATAGGTCCCATGTGAAGCGCGGGAGGATGGGAGGCCAACAGAATGGACCTGCACTGCTGGGATCATGAGCCATACCATAGCTGCTTAACATGTTCTCTCAATTTCAGCCACACCTGCAGGTCCTGCACCACAGTGCCTAGGAAGCAGACTCCCGGGAAAAGCAAGGGACTAGCCCAAGAAGGATTAGATATCAGCCCCTCAGAGACGCAAATAATGATGCAAGTGCACCCTGGCACAGCACCCACCTTCCACAGCTCCAGCGGCTCTGCATCGGGAAGCGCGTCGCCATTCTCGTCACAGCGGGTTGCGGTGAGGTAGGCGTTCCAGCGGCCCTCCAGCACATAGACGGGGGTGCCGTCCTCCTTCTTGATGTGGCCCGAGATCTGCAGGAGGGCAAACCCTTGCTTGAACCCTGTGCATGCGCTGTACACCGCAACAGGCCTCTCCAGCCCTTGCAGCAGGGTGCCGTGCCGTCCTCCCTGTTCACACGGCACAAGACCTGCAGGCCTCAAAGTGATAGCAGGCTCAAGAGTGTGAGGTGATGAGGCACGGTGGGTGTGGAAAGAGGCGCTGGGTCTGTCGTGGGGGGGCGGGAAGTGGGCGCCCGGCTTCCACAAGCCAAGCCCAAGGTTGAAGGTACGACAGGTTTTTCAGCCTGCCTCAGAGGGCATCTGGCACCCCACCCTTCGCAGGCCTACCCCAGGGCAAACCATTAAGCACCTCAGCAGCAAGAGATGTGCTCAGCAGCAAGGTATGCTCACCACATAGCGGCCTTGGCCAAACCAGCCACAGGGCTGGTAGTACATGTATGCCTTGGCCCCGGTTGTCACGTTCAGCAGGGTGTAGTCGCCATATGTGTCGATCCATGTGCTGCAGGGCAGGGAAGGTACGAGCGTCCATGGCGCTATCAACCTTTACCTCAAACGCACCCACATCCACAGCACACATGTTGTAGCCAGCACCTCGCCCTCCAGAGGGACCATTGTGTCGTGCGCTTGGGGCATGCTGTTGCCATGCTCTGATACACCAACAGCCCTACACACTACCCTCCCTCATGTGCTGCATGTGCGTCAGCGACTGCAGTGTGTGCTGTGGTGTGCTGTGCGTCCTTCTGCTGGACATTTGCGCCCCCGCCAGCCCTCCACCACCAAGGTAATGAAGTACATCCACCCACCTGCCGATGATGACGTTGTTGGCCTTGGAGGTGGGCGGCACCAGGCTGAACACCTCGCCTGTCGTCTTCAACCGAATGCGGGTGCGGCCTGCACACCAGGACGAGGACGTGGGAGCGTGTAGTTACCCACGCCCCGCAGAACCCGCTCTTGCATCTGGACTTTTATGGTTCTGGTCCCGGCTGAGCAGCCTGGTGGCAGAGACATCCTCTCACTTGGCGCCGTGATGGGCACGCTCGCTGGGCTGACCAGGCTGGCTCACCCATGGGGTAAGCCTCGGCCGGTTCCACAACGCTGGTTTGCTGAGCTGACCAGGGTGACTCACCTATGGGGTATACCTCTACCGAGTTGCCCAGGAACTTGGTCTTGGGTGCCGACACTAGGTCGTAAGTCCAAAGGTCGCTCTCGCCATGCCCAGCGCCAATGGGGGGGTGGTGGCTGACCTGCCAGCGGTCAGAATGAGTGACGAGGTCGGGTGAGAGGTGAGAGGAGAGAGTCGGAGACAGGGCTTCGACCAGCGCCGATCGATAGTGTTGCTTAGACTGCCGACAGCAGAGCTTCAGGGCACATGTTGACTTGGGGGTAATCCCATGATCGGAAATGTCAGGGGCAGCACGTTCAGCATGCTGCACTGTGCACAGGATATGGCAACAGCACTCTGACTGCATTTTAATGGCACACAGGAAGGGAGGGTAGCCCCAAGGCAGGGTTTCCCCTTACACGCCGAAACAGAGAGACCGCACATATAAAACACACCCTTGCGCTCCTTTGGCTGGTCCCAACTTTCTGCATCCGCTGACACAAGCTGGTCCCCCGCGCCCATGCCTGCCGTCACTGGCATCCCTGGTGACTGAGACGGCGGACAGGGGGTCAAGACAGCCCCAGCCCAATGCCATCCCCACCTGCTACAATTGCAGGAGCCCTCTTACCACTTGCTCCACCGCAGGGAGGCTGTCCAGGACTTCGATGGCCGCTGGGGCACACCTCCTGGCCCTCCCCAAGTGCTACACCAGCCCGCCCCCCAGGCGTGACACGAGAAGCATGTCGCACATCCCGTCACACTTGACCACCCCATGCCACATGATCGAGTGCTCGATAACGACCCACCTGCTCTGCGATGTAGCGCACGCGCCCACCGTCCTTGTGCACTTCAAACGTCTCCCCCAGGATCGGGTTGAAGGGCTTCCACGGCCGCTCAATTGTGCCAAACGGCCCCATGGTGTAACCCACCACCCAGGCCATCCTGCAACAGACGGGAACGCGACCATCCTTTCCACAAGGGGTTTTGAGGAAACCATTCCACAGCGCGACCCGACAGGGACCAGCGTCGTCTGCGAACAGGCGGGAACATCGAGCTTCAGCATGTAGTGGGCAGGACTTACAACTTTCAGCAGCAGCAACAGCAGCACAGCGACGTCACAAGGACATCAAGAAGGCAGCTGTTGCGGGCAGCACCAAGCGTCCGTCCCTACAACAGGTCCACACTGAGCAGTATCCAACGACACTAGCGCATGCGAGTCTGCCCCCGGCCTGCTACTAGCCTCTCCAAGAAAGCATCACCAGGCGAGCCGCTGAGGACCAGTCAACATATCACCCACCTCAAAGCCGCTAGTTGCAGCCCCTCAAGCTACAACCCTTGCCCCGCCGTCAATGCCTCCATGCTTCCCACCACACCCCACAGCGGGAGGGGAGCACACAGCACGCCGGCAGATCCCGAAAAAGGGCCCCCACGCTCCTAAGCGACCTCCTCCTCGCCCGCCCAGTCCACCGCCTGGTGGTACTAGGTGCGGTACTCCCCGCCATGCATTGAACCCAGCCATCTACCAGTGCCAACCCTCGTGAACGCTCACCACTCGCAGGGGCCTTCCCTTGTGGCTGCGGTGACAAGCAGCCTGTGTTATGGCATGCGCTCTGACGTCCAGCATCCAGCCCGCTAAGGATGCATCCCGCACAGGACAGGCACGGAAGCGCTCAGCTCACCGCTCGTAGGGGTCCTCCGTCTTGGCTGCCTTGTCCAGCAGCTGGTGATACTCGGTGATCTCCGCCATGTTTTGCAGCATGGTGAAGGGCTGCATGATCCACACCGGCAGGATGACCAGCGAGGTGATGTCCTTGCCCAGGTAGTCCCTGTAGCTCTTGAACGCAGTCGCGCGCTTCTGCGGCACGGCAGCGGGAGGGGCGATAGGACCGGCTTGAGCGCCGCAGCGGCAGCTCGTCAAGGCAGCTATTGGATTTGGGGAGTACCATGCATGTCGGGGGTACTGCAGGGTGGCAGCCGACCCTGCTTCCCATGCAGCGACAGGTGACGGCCAGGACTTGTGCAGTGGCCTGCAGCTGGACTGGGACCTGTGCACAGGGCTTACACCACGGCTGCGGTGGGCTCTAAAACACCACCACATGCTCCTGCAGCAGGGGCAAGCTTGGGCTAGCCAGTGCATGGCAGCAGGAACTAGTCACCAAGACTTGACGCGGCGCGCAGGGCCAACTCACATCATCGGCGGTCACTTCGGCGGCCTTGGCCTCTCCGCTGGTGGGGTCAACCACAGAGATGTCCTCGTAGCCGAGGGCACTGCGTAGTGCGACAGCGCCCCCCCAAACTCATCAGGCTGTCCTAGGACAACAAAGCAACTGCCGCCACGACGGCTTTGGAGCTCCCATGCCTAGTTGCCAGTGGCATACAGCGTTGCAGTCCCGTCCAGGAAGGTGCACTTGCCGTACTGCCTTTTGCCAACCAAAAACTGGTGGCCTCTAGGACCTTGCAAAGCACCCCAAGGCGCCCCAGAGGCAGTTGCCAACCAACTCCTCCCTGCGCAATTTTGGTTTGCTGGATGGCCCAGGCTATAGCAGGCCGACCCAAATCAGCACCCAATCACCACACAGGCTCCACACAGGCAGGCTCTATCCCATCATGAGTCCCCACAGCCCCGCCGAACTGATCACCTGCTCACAGCAGACGAGGCATAGTTCCAGGCGGCGCTCCCGTACGACCAAGCAGTCCCCAGCAGCCCGCCGCCAGAGGCTGCGTCTGATGGGTCCGACATTCTCACTCCTTCGCACCACTTGTCGGTCCCTGAACGCGGCTTTGTTTCAGTTCCAGCTCCAAGTAACTGGAACCAGTGAAAGAGCTGGTTGCGTGCAGAGAGGACATGTCAAACTGGCCTCGACACAATTAGTAACCCTTATGCAAACCCCTGCATAGGAATAGGTTGCACTCATGGCTCCATGGCTCTGATGAAGTTAGCCGCAATTCCTATGTTTCATGAGAAGCTAGGCAGGTGGAGCTGCATTACCATGTTGGCTACAAGCTTGCTAAGCTTACAAGCTTGACAGTCTATGTGGACATTACACAGTGCACCAGTCCATTTGGGCTGATTATACAAGCCCTATAACGCGGTCATGAACCTGTACACGAAAAAAGCACAAGAAGACAAAGGGAGACGTGACGAAGGACGTACAAGGGGAGCACCTGCATAAGCATACTCCTGACAAGGGACACAGATACCAAAACTTATGAACAAAAGAATAGCAGTGCTTGCACCCTGCAGGGCAAGTGCGTATGTATAGCCACTGGGCAGCCACTTGAGTTGATTAGAGCAAAACACCAGCAACCCCCGCCAAGAGACAGTTGTTCAACGCAGTTCTGGCAGCGCCTTCACCGTCACAAATAGAAGGGTGAAGCCGACCACTCAGCAGGGGAAACCTACCGCCTTGGACGTTGACAAAGGATCAAACCAATGTAAAGACCTGCGCCCCACTCAGGGGCCTTCAATCCACAATTGTGGCAGCAGGAAAGTAATACAATGCTTGCCCGAGGCGTCCGGGCAAAGACACCCAGCCAAGCAAGCAATACAGGTCAGGGCAGTGGGCATCAGCCACCTGTCACGGCTGAAACAGGGGAGCCAAGCCATCCTGGCATGTGGCTTGCTGCGAGGCCAGCTTGACGTCCCAGGAAGTCTCGGGCTGATCCTCACGCTGCCCATCCTCCTTTCGAATCCATGTCTCGCTATCTGCAGCGCTTTCCCCTTCCCGCAGCAAGATAACACGTGCGCCATGCTCCTGCAGGTCCCAGAAACAAAGGAGAGTTGCATGCCTAGATTACCGCGGTCGCACGGGTGCCTAGACTTGTTGGGTGCATGGCTGCAATTGCTTTGTGTGAGCCGGTGGCTGGCATCAACGGCCAACGCCATACACCGGTGGCAAATGACTCTCCAGCTGGGCAGAAGCTCCATGCGCTGTGTGACGAGCCCAACATAGCCCACTGGCACTCCCAAGCAGCGTGGCTGCCAGCCTCCCACCTGGTTTGGGGCAACATCAATGCTGGCATATCCTGTCTTCCGCCTGCAGCATGGTTACAACATAACCCCTCAAGGCCTGCCATGGCTCCAGCCACATGATGAAACCGGAACAACAACCTTGTGGCCAACGCTCACAAGCTCCACCAGCCAGGGCGGGGTATGTGCAAGGTGTCCTGCTGAGAGCAACTTAGTAACCACCTGCTGAGGGCCACTGCGTGTCCTCACCCGTAAGCGAGGCGCACACCATCCAGCACGCCATAGAAGTCGTTGGAGTGGTCGTGGCCAAAGTGCAGCGCCTGGATGCCCGCTTCCCTGCACAAGGCAGCAACACAAGGCCACACGCCTGGCTTCTCATCACTATGCTTCCCTTCACAGCCTCCAGGCTCGGAGCTCGGCTACCCCCAGCGATTGGGGCTTGGCTGTGGCCATGGGTTTGCTTTGACCATGACTTTGGCTGTGACCATGACTCCTACAGCCTCCATGCCCTAGCGTCCCTGGGAGCCATACACAGCCAGGACGTGCTCAGGACAGCCGTTCATCCCACAGAATCCCACAAGCTCTGCCTACTTCGAGAAGCACGGGTCACCACACCCCCACTCCACCACCCACCTCAAGGCACCAACAACCCCCGTGGCTACCCGGGGGCAGTTGACGTCCACGTTCCTGCTGCCGTTGGTGGGGTAGTCGTCCCAGAGTTCCATCGCCTCTGGGGGTGGTATGTGGGCAAAGGCAAGGGCTGTGGGCACAGAGGGAAGCCTGGCAGACGTCTCCACCACCCAGTCCAGGATATCTGTTTCCAGGCACCCCCTGAAGCAGCATGCAACACAGGGAAGGCCGTCAACAGTCTTTACAAAGGCGCGCCATCCAGGAGGGTTCCAGGCCCTGGCCCGCTTTGCTGGCTTGACACCGCTATGACGGAAATGCTACTGCAGCCGTGCTCCTGTTAAAAAGGAGGCAAGCACGGGAGAGAAGGAGCTGCACAGTTTGAAGGTAGAGGGGCACAGTAGGTAGACTGAAGCTGGCACGCTTGGTAGGCGAGCTGACCTGGCTCACATACTCTAAGCGGACCGAGCCTGGCCCCCTTTAATGGGACCCCCACGCATGTGACTATCCGGTTCGCATGACTAGCCGATCCCGACATGTACTGCCTCAAGCGCACCCGAGCCAGGGGGAGGTGCCTTCCCAGCCGCTCCGGCTTTGAAGGTCAGCATGCCTTCAGTGGTGGCAGCCTGCCCAACGTAATGTCCTCATAAACTTGATTAAGCCCAACTACACGTCCCCTGGGTGTCTCACACGACTCACCAGCCTTGGCTGACGTTGCCACACCCGAGGTCCCCCGAGTCCAGCATCCATATCCGGGCTGCCACCTCCTCCCCAGCAGCATCGAATATATCCAGGTAGTAGTTGCTAGCATGGCTGATATTCTGCGGCCCCTGCTGCGTGAGTGAGAGGTTGGACAGCCGCATGTCAAGGGCCAAAACCTCCCGGGGCTTCAGCTCACCCCCTCCATCCACATCGTGGTTCCTGCGGGGTCCACCGTGGAAACACGCAGGCAGTATGCAAAAAGTTCCGCGGTGAAAGGGGGTGGGCAGCAACCCAGCAAGTAGGACAAGCATGCCGGTCCTGGTGTTCCGGCTTGGGTGACGAGTACAGCAGGTGGTGGTGAAGAGGGCGAAGGCACCAAGGCAAGAGCATGTGCACCCAACTCCGCCTACAGCTACAGTTACTGCCCAGTATCCTTCCCAGCAGGTGCTACCTGCAAAATGACTGCGAAGCCCCCTTCCTCCCCCTTTTCTCGAAAGCTGGGCCAATGTGACAAGCAAACCCCAGTGCAGCTTCAGAGTAGAGTGCCATACCCTAGCACAACGGCGTAAGGGAGGCCAGCCGCGTTGACAGGCTCGATGAGTCGTCGCCACAGCTTTTCTGTCCACCCAGGGGTCGCATTTGTCTGCAGGCAGTGGAGCAACCTTGGAAGCCAGCCAATAACACACCCGCAAGGGGCCGCAAAATGTGAGAGATGCAGCAGCCGCAGCAGGTGTTGGTGGGTTTAAAAAAATCTGTATACCAGTCAGCAGTGGTGGATCACTTGTCCCTCCTGGCACCGTACCAGCTTGTAGAAGTAGCCTGAGACAAGGTCGCCACTGAAAACAACTAGGTCAGCAGGTTCAGTCTCCAACACAGCTATCTGCACCTGCAGGAAAAGAAGGCACATAGCTGCTCGAGGCCACACGTGTTGTTGGGAACACGGTAGACGAGGACGTACGGCAGCCGCTTACGCCCCAAATAACGCAGTCAAGAAATACGATACAAACGATGGCGGAAGTGCCCATTACACTGTACGAGCAAACTCATACAGTCCGACGTCGTTCCTCGGCAACTTCATAACGGAAGGTAGCCCTAGTGTGGGTCTATGGCGCCATGGCATGTGTACACAGGGGCAGCACAGTCGGGCTGAACTTGGTCGGACCTGGTTGGCCTGGTCGTCCGCAGATTCGAGTTCGCCAGCGTGCAGGTCTGTAAACTGCACGATTTTGAACGTGCCATCCGGCCCAAACCGGAGCTGTGGGGCTGCGTTAGCTTGACAGCACAGCCCCACTGCCAAGGTCAGCAGCGTTAGTGATTTTATAGCGGGCATGCCACTCAAAAAGAAGCATTGACCTTCGGGTGCAGGCCTGCCACGCTCCTCACATGGAGCCTTCCCCAAGCGCTCCCGCCACCAGGTGGACAGCACTGTTCACAAAATGCCTCGCCCTTCAAGCTACTAGGTTCAAATTGCGACGTTATGTGCGCTGTCAAACGTGCATATGGCAGTATCACTTGGTCTTGCAGGGTAACCGTGGATGGCAGTCACTTGCGAGCCCTCAAGTGATCTGGGCGAAGGCAGCAGTCGCAAATGGCAGGCAGAAAAACTAATGAGCGCGAGCTCTGCCCCCCGGTGGACCTTCCCAACCAGCTTGCAGCATCCCTGAACACTCTGTGGCAGCAAGAGGAGCTTTGCGACGTGCAAGTAGTAGCTGGGGACGGGGAGGTGGTTCCAGCCCACAAGGTCGTTTTGGCTTCCTCCTCCCCTTTCTTCAAAGCCCTCTTAGCCGGCACTGGCCTGGGTATGCGGGAGGGGCCTGCTCTGGCGGGTGGCAGGCAAGTGCAAGGCAGCCCTTGGCACTCGCGCGGTTTTGTTCTTCTTGGTAGGGGGGGCGACATTCAAAACCCCATATGTCCTCCCGTCCACCGGAGGAATCACCCTGCAGCCTTCTATGCGGACCAACTCGCCTCACCAAGGACGAGTCGAGCACTCCTTGCCTGCAGGCTGGAGGTGGCTGGGGTGGATGGAGATAGCCTGCGTGAGGTGGTGGGTGCGGTGTACTCCCAGCGCCTCAGCGTCAGCGCGCACAACGTGCACCGCCTGCTGGCAGCCAGTGGCTACCTGGCGGTGAAGCCCGTGCGAACTGCCTGCTGCAGGTGCGCAGTGTGCGGGATCAAGTGCAGGTGCAAGTATAAGTACCCCCCTGCCTGACCGTTCCACATGCCACTGTTGTGGCGTTTAACCCTTGTGCTGTATTACTGTATATTTCTTATTGTTGGAGTGCCGTTTACACAGCCAGGGGCCTCTGCAGAGCCCTGTGGGGCGAGGCTGCAAGTCACTGAGCGTCACTATGCGTGCGTGCCCAGGGTCCCATTGCGGTCTCCCGGGGATGTCCGCATTGCTGCAGGTACTTGCACTCCCACCTGACACTGGCAACGTGCGTGGAGACGTTGCTGCTGGCCTTCCAGTTTGACTGCGACGACTTGTTTGAACAGACGGTAAGCGAGCTGTGTTCGGGCGTGTCCCCGCGTTCAACGGCATTGTTGACACAAAGAGCAGCGGCCGCGCTGCTGAAGTGGGGAACTTCAGCCAGTGGAGCGGCGTGAAGGAGTTCCCACTGGCGGGACTACCGCATCGCTGCAAGCGTGTCAGTAGCTGCCGCCAGCCCTGCCGCTGCCTGCCCATGAAAAACTCCCAGAGGTGTGTTTGTTATCCAGGGGGGTTAGGACTCATTCGCTTGCGGTGCAGATGAGGTTCTTGGAGACGCACTTCCCGGAGCTCATGGGCAGCTCAGCTCACGACAATTGCAGCGATTTGCAGCTGCTGCCCCTCTCCTTGATCTCTCGCCTGCTGGCCAGCGATGGCTTGAGCGCCCCTTCGGTGAGCAGCCAGCTAGCCAGCCAGCCGCGTGTACCAGGCAGGAGGGAACTTGGCTGCGTTGCAGGCAGGAAAACCGGGGCCCACACGTCGCTGTCTAGCTTCTTCGTTTAGTGCTGGGGGTGCTGGACACACTGCTGTCGACACGAGCGACAATCGGCTTTAAAGGCACCTGGAACGCTTGCGTGGATGCGCCAGCCAGCCACCTGGCCAACAGCGGCACCTCGCAGCAGCAGCCCGTAGCGCAGGCTGTGGCTGGAATGCCAAACTCAGTCTCCCCATGTCCAGGTGGGGGGGTGTTTCAGGAGACACGCAAGCCCCTGTCAAAGCTGCACTGCAGGAGTTGGATGTTGCCCGAGCGGCCGCAGTCTGGCTGGCGGCTGACCCAGACGGCAGGGCAGCTGATGTGGGCGCGCTGCTGCAGTGTGTCAGGCTGCCGCCTTCCACTGTATTGCACCAGGTGGGGGCAACCATGGTGTGCACTTGGCGGGGGCTACTGGTAATTTGCCGGTTGGCAGAATGCTGTGCACGCCCTTGTTGGTTCATGAGCAGACTCAGCGGCGATTGAGTCGCGATGGCGGCAAGCGGCGGCAAGGCGAGAAACGAGGTGATGCACGAGGCGCACCGGCAGGCACGAAGCCCCTGCTGCTGCACATCTTGTCCCTTTCTGTGGCAGGCACGGTTGTGAGGTTAAGTTCGTCCGGGGGGGTGGCACGCCAGGTAGAGGTGGCAAGTGGGTATCGCCTGGGCTCTGCCCCTGGTGCAGATGGGATCGGATCCCCTCTGGCGCCAGCTGCCACGCGACGTGGCAGCTGCCACGGAGCAGGCCTTTCTGCACGCCTGCGCAGCTGCAGCACGCAGAGCAGCGACCACCCCTGGGGAGCAGCTTGCTAGCGAAGGCGCCAGGGCGGCTTCGGCAGAGCTGGTGGGGGCCTTCAGGCCGCGGCAGTCAACCCCGACGCAGCTTCTGGTGGTTGGAGGGGTGGATGAGGGCTGGAGGAGCCTCAAGTAAGTGGGGCGCCAGCGTTAGGAATGGAGCGGGGCGTGCAGAAGCATCTGCAACCCGTTGCCGCTGCAGCGACTAACAGCTGCCTGCTTCGGTCGCTAGCAGAAGGCATGCATGAAGCAGCCCAGGGGGTCAGGTGTGGGTAGAGCTTGGTGTGTCTAGCGAGCTGTTAGAGTCCCCCTGTCCTCTTGCAGGACTGTTGAGGTCTATGACCCTGCCAAGGACTGCTGGGCCCCGGGCCCCGCTATGCCCGCTGCCTGCTCCTTCCCCGCCGGCGCGTCCGTTGGCGGCAGCGCGCTTGTCGTGGAGGGCGCAGCGCACACAGCAGCTGTGTTGGCGTTCGACCGCGAGAAGCGGGTCTGGGCGCACCGCCCCCCCATGATCACACCTCGCGTGAATCTAGCAGCAGCAGGACTCCCAGGCCTGTTGGTGGCAATGGTGAGGGGTGTTGTGGAGGGATCCGAGTGGGATCCAGATTGGATCCAGAGGGCTGACTGCCACCACGCCTGCCTTGGCCCCTGGCTGGTTTGCCGGCTCAAGCAAAGTGATGTGTCGTGTGGCCTGGCGGCGCTTAGCGTGGCCTGCGTGAAGCAGGTCTGGCAGAGGGTGTGTGCAGCGGGGAGCAGGCCGTGTAGCGTGGGTTGGCTGAGCTCCCTGCTACAATGTAGCATCGCCTTGTCTAATTGTGATGCCAGCCCCCCGTGCCCAAGAGTGTAAAAGAGGGGTGGACTCTGGGCTCGACTAAGTTTGCAGCGCTGAGTCTGTAGCCCTGCGCTTCCTTGGATGTTGGCCAGGCTGGTAGTGCAGTCTTAGGCGACTGGTGGGAGCGACCTGGTGCCGAGGGGTGTGTGCGGAGAGGGTGGCCTGGCCTGCTTTCTTATTTGCAGGGTGGGCGGGCTGGGCGGGCCAAAGATTCCCACGTGCTGCGCGATGCCGAAGCCCTGTCCCTGGTAGATGACAAGGCCACTTGGCGACCCCTTCCCCCCATGTCCACCCCACGCTGCGCGCTGGGTGCTGCTGCGCTGGGCGGCGCTGTGTACGCTGTGGGCGGCCAGTCGGACCGCGCCACCCATGCCACTGCCGAGTGCTTTGCACCCTCACGGGGCGAGTGGGTGCCTGTGGGGCCAGCGCTGAAGGAAGGGAGGAAGTATCTGGCTGCTCCGGCGCTGGGGGGTGAGTCGCCAGCCGTCGTAGGGGTTGCGGCATGAAAGTCAACGGGCGTGTCTTGCCGCTCCTGTGTAGGTCATCGCGGTTTGTAGGGGCTGTTTACATGGCACACTTTGCACAGTTGCGTGTGTGACCCATATGTGGCTTTGTCTTGACGCTCCACACCTGCTGCCCAGTATTGCCACCTCACAGTGAACTCACAGGACGCTGCGCATGAACTGCCGTCCAATGCCTGCCGCCACCAAAGCGCTTTCCTGCTGGGCATGAGCGTCCCTCAGCATACACATGTGCTGCACGCCCAGTGCAGCAGGACTCGTCCCACGGCCCTTACCTTTCGCTCCTGCAGGCCGGGTGTATGCTGTTGGCGGGATGACTCATGCACGACGCAGGCTCGCCAGCGTGGAGGCGCTGGACCCGCGGGAGGGGCGCTGGCACCAGCTGGCACCCATGTCTGTGGCCAGGTGGGGGTGCAGTACATGGGCTGGTGTGAGAGCGTACCGCCGCATGGCCATCCGTCCCCTACACCCGCAGAGGGGGGTCAGGCAGTAGCCGAGGCGAAGGCAGCCCCTGGGAGCCGTCTATGAACCGCGTCTTTACAAGGGTGCGGTTGCTGCTGCCAGTAGTGGGTGGCATGTGGCCAAACCTGTGACTGCAGGCCTGCCTGGGAGTGCAGGGCCACGCTGGGCACAGATGGGCTGATGCTATCATCTGTGGTGGCACCCAGCAGGGCGCTTGTTATGTCTGCTCTCCAATTGTGATTGCCGCCAGAGAGGTGCTCAGGGCGCAGGTGTCTACACTTGCATTTGGCTGGCTGCTCGCTGGTGGCAGGCCTAGGTGTCGCTGGCCTGCTGCCGGCCGACGTGTTCTGCAAACTGCGCAGGTCAAGCTGCGGGGCGGCAGTCCTTGGGGAGGAGCTGTACGTGGTCGGGGGCAGCATCACAGCTGAGAACCAGAGCCACGAGGGGGTGGAGTGCTTCTGCCCCCGGGCGGGCAGGTGGAGGGGGTGCGCACCCATCGGCCACGGCCGCAGTGGCCTGACAGTGCTGCCGGTCTGAGGAAAGGGTGGGGAAGGCGAGGGGAGGACTGCGCGGTGGGTTACCAGGGTGGGGTGCGTAGCTTGGCGGCGGGCCAGGGTAGGGCTGTGGGTATCAGTACATGTCAGAGCAGTTGGGGGAGGGGAGGATAGGTGATGCCCACCTAGCGGGATTTGAGAGGAGTGGGTGTGACGAATGAGGGCAGCAGCACTGAGGGTAGAGCGGAAGGGAGCGAGCGAGAGGAGAGAATCAGCCGGTTTTGTGCGAGGAGAGAGAGGTAGTGGGAACCCAAACGTGGGGTGACGCAGTATGAGAAAAAGAGAGAATTACAACTGGGAGTGCAAGGCGAACCTTCCGTGTATATGTAGAGGGGCATACAGATGGCAGCTAGGTATGCGGCAAGAACAAGTTGGAAATGGTCTCGCTTGAGCCGTGGGCGCTGCTTGTACAATCAGCCTCTGGCTACAAGGACTTGGATCCTATCCCCCGAGGCATGTGATACCTGTCAAGCGTCCATATGCCGACCAATGCATGGATGAACCTGCAAGGCTGCTTGTGCAATCTCCGGTAGATCGAGGCCAGTGTGCCCTTCATGGCCGCCTTTGTTGTGCATATAAGTTCATATGAGCAGGCTGTGCGGTCCGGTAGTATGCAGAAGCGAATGCAAGCTGTACAATGGCCTGAAGCAAAGCTAGCTGTGAACCCCAGCTGACCTACTGGGCGTGTTGCTGCTGGGCATGTTATTCACGTTTGGAGCTGTATGCAAGGATTTGATGTGGAGCCTCTTGCTGATGTCTTGGCCATGCTGCACCCCAGCCCATTTTGTTGTCAAGCTTTCATTATTGCAGGCATGTGTCGCCTCGCATGCAGTCAAGCGAGGTGGTTCAAAGGGAGATGCGATGTACTAGGCTTCTGTGACGTATTGCTGGCAGAGGATTTGTTGCAGTAGTACTGGAGGTTCCAAGCCTTGAAGGCCCAAATAAGGCTGTACCTCTTTAGGATCGTGCTGTCACTTTCTTGACTTAGCAGAGGTAGTTTTGCATGTGTGGAAGTGGAAGGCATACAATATAGCCGAGGTAGTTTTGCACGTGTGGAAGTGGACGGCATACAATCTGGTTGAGGTCTCATGTCAGCTGACCCAGCAATTTTAACCCACCACAGCATTTGACCCAGGATTCATAGCAAACCTGCCATCAATCGCGATCAAACCCCAATTCGCCCCGGGATCCTGACATATAGATAGGGCAACGGGGCGAGCAGTATCGGAGGCGCTCACCAGTCAAACCTGGCTTGCCACCCCGACCGATGTCCATCCTCATGAGGCTCGCGGCTGCCACCTCTCACTTTGCCGGTCAGCAGCTGGTGGCCGCACCCAGGCGGCTAGCCATCACCAGCAGGCGGGCGGCCAGCACCACCACCAATCTGACCAAGACCGATCTGATTAAGGAAGTTGCCCAGGAGGCCAACATGACGCCCAAGCAGGCGTCATCCGCTGTCAACATCATGCTGGAGACCATAGTGAAGAGCGTAGCGAAAGGTGAGGGCTGCAGCTGTGGGCGTCGCTTCCTTACAAGCCTTGCCGGTTCATGGTCCCGACTCTAGTTTGCGCTGGGGCTCCACTGATTCCCCCGCTTGGAATAATTGACGATACTCTCGTGTCAAGCAGCTGTATGTGGTAACCTTGGCGGAACGCTTACAGAGGTACATGCTCTCCTGTAGTGGTTGCAATCAGAACCGTAGGGTTGCCTAGCCCTGCTCTCTGCGCCAAGCATCTGCGACACCTCTGCAAACGCTCGAGTGTATTGGCACTGTACCACCCCTATTTTGCAAGCCTTCAACTCTGCCACTGTGAATCCACCAAAAAGGAAACCATCAAGCCCTGCGGCGTGTGTGCCCTGCAGGCGAGAAGGTTGTGATCCCTGGCTTTGGCACCTTTGAGCAGCGCACGCGCGCAGCCCGCAAGGGGCGCAACCCAAAGACGGGCGAGTCTCTTGACCTGCCGGAGAGCAAGTCCCCTGGGTTTTCCCCGGGCAAAACCTTCAAGGACCAGGTCAAGGGTGCCAACTCCAAGTGACCAAGTCCAAAAGGATCTCCACCATACTGAGGGTACTGCCAGTGCTGCTCTGTGCTGGGCTCCACAAGCGCAGCGTGCTTTGGCAGCGTAGTTTTGGTCTGTTCCTGTTGTGCGCAAGGGCTCTTGGGTCTGTGTAATGGGACTGGCTGACTAGTCAGCTAGTAACATGGCTGGCAGACATAGCGGGGCTGTCGTTGTTTGCTGCCTGTCGCCCCAGGCTGCAGCACTGTTTTTCTTCGCACTAGACCTGTCCTGGCTCCCTGTTCAGCGCTGCCTGAGCTATGTGGGTATACCTTCCTTCGACTGTACAAATTCCCTCTTGAGCAGGCAGCAGGGTGGCTGGTCCTAGCCGCCGCTGCGTATATATTGCTGAACTCTGTTTCAGACACAAATGCTAAGAACTTGGTGTCCTCCTGTAACTGATGCTGAGGGTTTGGCTGTGGCAGAGAGGAGATATGAGCATGGGTGGCAGGTAGTGCAAACTGGGAGTAGAGCTGGGCTGGACTGGACTGACAGGGCTGGATGCAGAATGAGCCTGAGATATATCGAAATAGGGGGTGGGGCAGGCTTCAGAGTTGCATAGCAAAAGAGAACTATGAGCACTACAATAGCACATGCAAGGCGCGCTCACACCACCTTCGAACAGAATCAGATAACCGTGGCAGTGGGGGCCTCTCGCTAGGCGGACACTCAACGTAAAGCACAATCTGTGGAGGCAGCCAAAGGACCTACCTAGTTGTCCTTTCATCCTTGTCCCGCAGTCAGGACGGGCATCAGTCTAGCAGGCCTAGAATTGTAACGTGCTGCCACCCAACTCTCCCACAGAACAGCCTGAGAGTGCATTCGTGAGGGGGTCCCACCTTACATTGAGCTTGGTAACACTAAACTGCCCCATGATGACCAAACCAGCCACGCAGCCTTCAGCGCAACCAAGCAGAGTACGCGGCAGAACAAACCTCTCCTCAATTCGCATTGCCTGCCACCTCCAACAAAAACACAAGTTGGCCCAGCCTTGTGTGATGGCTTGTCTGGGGGTAAGAGCTAGTCCTCGCTTCAAAGTGGGGGCAGCCCTGCGAGTCCACCCAGCAGCAAGCGCTGCAGCAGGGCCGCGACCAGAACCATCAGCAGCATGCCCCGCATCATGACAGCGAGAACCGCAGGGCCCCCCTGCTGCATCAGATCCAGTGCAGCCTGCTGCTGGGAATCAGCTTGATATTTATGCTCGCCTTCCTGCTCCATGTGCTGCTGGGGTGGGTGCGCGCTGCGGGGCTCTGAGGGCTCCAGCTTTGCAGGGCTCTCCACTATCTCTTGTACACTCTCCAGCTCCTCCGCCCAGGACACTGCAGGGGCACAGAGGGAACAATGTCCGGCTCAAGGACCAGGAGCGGCTGTCATGCTAATGCCGGAGGCCACAACACAGAGATGTAGCACTTGCAGTAGGTAAAGCATGTATTTGGTGCCCTCTAAGTAGAGCAGGTGCCAAGACTCCATGTTTTTACTGAGCAACCAGAAAGATGCCACAGTACATACACAAAAGCACTAGCTAGAAACCCCTGATGCCACCTGCTTCTTGATAGCACCTCAAACCCACCTTCAATAAAAAAGGTTATCAGCCATGGGAACTGCCAATGCAGGCCAAGCACAGTAATGATACATACAACACCCACAATTTTGGCATTGTTTGCCACGCATCTTCAAACAGACCCAGAGCAATATACTCGCCGCCAGCACCCACCAGATGATTGGTGGCGAAGGGGGTGGCTGCCCAGCTGGCCGATACTGCCGCTAGAATAGGTGCGCTCCAGCGAGGGGTCCTTCCTCAGCGAGGGCTTCTTAGGGGTCACTCTGGGTGTCCCCGACCCCACCCGCCTGCAGTAGAAGGGGTGGCAGCCAAAACAGTTGGCCCCATGCAGGTTTGGTTGTTTTGGGCGTGTCTTGTCTTCACCTCAGGGGGGATAATCCCGCAAGGTGGTGGTGGTGGGGGGGGGGGGTCGGGGGGGGGGGGGGGGGGGTCGTTGCCCTCATCAAGTGCTTCAGGCAGGAAGTACAAATGCTAATCTGGCAGGGCAGGTAGCAGGCGGTAGCATGCAGCTCCCCAAGCCCGCAACGCACACAGAATCCCCATAAAATGCATCTCCCCAGCTGCCAGCCACGGTGCGACAAACATGCCTTTGTTATTAGCCCCAACGCTGGCCCAATGCAGTAACGGGTCGGAGGCACATGCATGGTAGGGCAGGGCAGAAGGGGCACACACCTGTCCTGGGCCTTACCTCCGCCTTCGCTCCGGAAGGTCTTTCAGCCCGACAAGGGTGGGGGTGCGGGGGCTGCTGCCAGCACTGCTTGCCACGGAGGAGGTCAGGCTCCCCAGTCTGTAAGGCCGCAGCGGGGTGCTGCCCAGGTGGCTGCCTGCTGCCTCCCCACTGCGCTGCTGCTGGTCTGCCGGCTGCGCCTGCTGGGCTTCCCCGTGTCCCAGATGTGCAGTGCTGTTTGGCACCGCTGCCGAGGGCTCTGGAGGGCCCTGCTTGGGACAGGCTCCTTCCGTGGGCAATGAGTTTGAGGGCGCGCGGCCCAGCCAACCCAGCATAGATGCCCAGGAACGGCCTTGTGAATCTGTGGAAGATGCCCTGACGGCCGCATCGCCACTGCTGGCTGCTGCAGCTCCTGGCATGGCCCGTCCCTCCGCAAGCACGACTTCAACCCCTACATGGCTGGGCCCGGCCAGGTCCTGGAAGGCCTCTTGGGAGGCGCTTGGTGTGCTAGCAGCATCGGAGATGCCCAGCAGTACCCCACTTGCTGTCCGCGGCGGCAAGGTTGGGTCAGAGCGGTCAGCTGGTGCCCCTGCCAGCGTGTCAAGCGACAGCTCCGGCGAAAACGACACTTGCGGCGACAGTGGCACCGCGAAGCTTGCGATGCCGCCCTCCCTCCCTGGTCCCAGGGGCGCAGCCTGCTGCTTGTGTGGCCGCTCCTGAGGCGTGTCAGCCCCCCTTTCATCAGGGATGCTGTCCAAGGCTCCCGCGCCGGGGGCCTGGTAAAGCCCCTTGGGTGACCCAAGCTCAAGGGCGGAGCTGCCACCGTGGCGGAGCATCGGCGCGCTGATGCTCTTGTGGAAGAGATGCTCCTGCCCATGCCCAAGGCGCTGTTGCTGCCGCCGCACTGGTGCTGGCTCTGCAGCCGACCCGTTTGCTGCAGGCTCGTCTTCGCCCCGTGGAGGCAGGCCAAAGAACTCAAAGGACCGCCGGGCTGTGCCCATTACTGCTGTAGCGGACTGCTGGCAGGCGTCCCATGCAGCCTCCAGGGTCCCTGGCTTTGCAGAGGCGGCAACCTGCGCATACTCGTCCCAGGCAGCATCCAGCGACTCAGGCCGCCCGCTCATCTGGGCACCCATGCTGTCCCCTGCCGCCGAAGGGTCCCTCTCAAACCCCACTGCTGACCCCTGTCCAAGGTCGGCAGCAGGCCCGGCATGGGGCGGAGGCGGGAGGATATCCAGCGCTGATGGGCAAGGCGATAAGACCCCTGGGGTGCTGCCGCCGGAGCCAGGCAGTGTAACATCTGAGGTGCTGCGGCGCAGCAACGGGTAGCCTGCTGACCGCCTGCATGAAGAACGGCCCACAAAACGCAGCGCTTGACTGACTATCAGATTTGCTACTGGAAGGTCTGTACGATGCAATGTACAGCAGGGGAGCCCAGGGTGTGGCTAAGCCACCAAGCACGCCTAAACAATTTGCAGCCCAACCGCAGGCCTTGCATTGCCCGACGCAAAGGCTCAACCAATCCTGCGCCCCTTCGGCACAGCACAACACTTTTCTGTCATGCAATGGCACACATGCAGGGACAATCAAGGCACACACGGCCCCACTCGCTGCCCGCGTCGGGAAGGCCATTACCCTCACTGGTACTCACCGCTTGGTCAGGTATGCCACTGTGACTGGCAGGTCTGGATCCTCAATTGAGCTCAACTGCACCTTGTCCCGGGTGACTGGGTGCAGCAGCGGCAGCACCGCCTGCACCGCCCAGCGCAGCAGCAGGGGCAGCTCCAGCAGGTAGAGCCGGTGGAGCCGGTCCTGCATGGGGAGCACGATCACCACTTATGCAACCATCAGCACACTGCCATGAGGAGTGGGGCTTTTGCATGTACCTGGTATGCAGATGCATGTGCAGGAGCCGTAGGCTAGGATGCTCCTCAACCCCAAGAGATGCAGCACAGCAGCACTTGTGTAACCCAACAGATGCACCTTGGGAAAGAGCAGATAGCATGACGTGACCCCACTTGCTTTCCCCACATGCTGCCCAGCGTGACTCACCGGATAGTGCTGGTTCAAAACGACAGCCAGGTGTTTGAGCAGCGCCATGTGGCGCGTCAGCGCCAAGCTGGAGGCGCCGCGAGCATCCAGCACTACCACCATGCGATCACGCCCAGGGCCCGCGTTGGACAGCTCGGTGGCAAGGCCCAGGTTTACCTGCAATACATAGAGTGGGCGGATCACGAGTTGCACAGCACATCCCCTTCGGGGGCCCACCCAGGAAGCAGCAGATCTACGCAGGACGTGCTGAGACACGGCACTTGCCAGCAGACTTTGGCGCGAAACAAAGCCCGCCCCACATAGTATTGCTGGGCAGCAAGGCCAGTAGGGAAATGGTCAGCTGGCTGGTGCAAACTGTGTGGCAGATTGAACATGAACCTCTGGGAACAAGAGGTCCCAAAGTGTGTCATGAGGTCAGAATGGGGAACAGAGCTATACAGATGATAGTTTGCGACAGATGAAAACCTGTAACCTTAAGTAGCTAGCCCAATCTTCGACCAGTATCCCATCATGAATCCCAACCAGTCCAGGTCACAACAGTTTTGACTTGGCCCACCCCCTGTGTCACAAATGCTTGAGCTGACCCCCCCCCCAACCCACACCCAGGCAGACACTCTCCTCCTGCCTTTGGATGCCACTCCTCACAGCCACCCCGCGCCTCGCAATGTCTTCTTCCACAACTTACCATACCCCAGCCACCAACTCTGTAAACGCATAAGACACCAAGACCAAAGACACACGCTGCCCACCTGCGCAAGGACCGCATCTATGAAGTCCGACATGCGGTCCGGCTTGACCAGCTGTAGCGCCCGGCCCACCCGCACCAGCAGTATGGGGTGGCCCTGCGCATCCGCACTCCGCCAGCAGACCAGCCGGTCCCACCTCTTCAACTTGTGCTCGCTCAAAAACCTGAAAGCAGCCCAGGCTCGCTTTTCAGTCTTTACGGTTGTGCTTCTTTTTCTGGAGGTGGGCAGCCTGACTTCCTACCTTACCTCATCTGGGGCAGCAGCCTAGTGGCAATAGCAGCATTCTATGCTGATACTTCCGCAGCAATACTTGCTAACCCATGAGGTTGCCCTGGTCCCAGTCACTATGCTTAGGCAGGTCCAACCACCATTTCACACATCCCAATCTAGGGCATGTTGTCCATGGCCACCATAGGCCCCTTCCAAGGCAGCTGCACAAGCACCCAACCATGCCACTCACTTCTGGCTGCCCAGCCACTCCACAGTGTGTACTATGCGCCGAACACCGCCCTCCACCGCCGCGGCCCGATCGGTCAGGGTCTTGGCAGTCAGCAGGCCGCAGGTGCCGGCAAAGCGTATCAGCTCCGCATCGTCAAAGCGCTCAGCAGGAGGCTCAATCCCATTCTCCTGCGCAAGCATATCATGGAGGCTTCATGAAGGCCGTGAAAGCTGCCTCACTCTTCATAGAAGATGGTTTTACTAGCCCAGGTGAGGTCGCCGTTTGCCAGCAACTTCAGGATTGCCACAGGCCGTTTTCCACACTGAGCACCAGCCCAGGATTTGCTGTTTCCCAGGAGCAAATGGGGTCGCGCTGACTGCTGGCTGCTGGAGGTGCAGGTTGAGAGGGCTTGTCGTCATGCACTGTGGCCCTCGCAATGCAATAATCATGCCCCAAGCTTGCTCAACCTCTGCCTCCAGCAGCAAGCAGTGAACGCGGCCACAAGCAACATTGCCACCCCCGACCTAGGAAGGAGATACAGTAGTGGCTCACACAACTTTTCGCCACCTACCGCCAGCATCCTCCTCATCTCGGCAATCTCTGCGTAGAAGACTGATGCAAACTCGGCCGCCGTCTCAGGAGGCTTTGCTGGCTCCTGCCGCACCGCTTCCGCTGATTGCAGGCTGGCAACTGCAAGTCACAGGCACCAACACATAAATGCAGTGAGCTACTATGCTACCCTTCAGCTACTACCGCTACCCTGCCCATCAACAAACGCCTCACGCAAACAAAAGCCCACCTGCCACATGCTTCTGAGCTGGTTCAGATACCCAGACAGGCGACTTGGAAGGGCGCAAGCGGGGCCAAGAATCCACCTCCTCAACCACTGCCCTGCCAATATCAGGTTTTTATTCCCCTTGCCACCGCCTACCTCCCGACCTCCAGGAAGAGAGAGAGGCACAACCAAGCACCTTACCGCCCAATGGACTGTTAAGTGCAGCCTCTTACGCACCATTAACAGACGATCTCATCCTGCGCAGCCTCCGCCTGGCACTGCCACTGTATCTCTGGCGCAGCCTGCCGCCAGCGGCACCCAGCAGCCGTGCAAGCGCAAGCACTGACGCCGCCTTGCCCAACTGCTCCACTTCACGCCCAGTGACCACCAAGGGAGGTGGTAAGCCACCAATCCGAACACCCTGCATTGCATGCGCTTGCAAATAATAAACCTAGAGCAAATGCACAAGCACTCAAAATAGCCGCGCATATGCCAGCCCCGGGCCACGACAAGCCAACCAAAGTAATTATGCACCAGGCCAGCTGCAGCATACCACAAGGAGGCTTGCCCGTGAGAGGCACCTGCCCGACCACGTCCTTGTTGCTACCATGCAGGCCGCAGCCCAGAGCAGTGGTTAACAGGGCTACTGGCAGCAACCTACCGCCTTGGCAGCGGCCTTGCCCGTGACAGGGATAGCTAATGTGAGGAGCTCCACTATATCCTCGAGGGAGGGGTTGAGCCGCCGAAGTAGCACCAGCGTGCACAACTGCAACTCAGCAAACATTCCATCCAATTGGCTACCTCAGTTAAAGCAGTACCACTCACTACTTCCGATCCACAAAAACAGGGTTGCTTTCACACATCTCCAATCCAAATAGACCCACAACGGGTGCAAGCGGACCAGTTTCAACCCTAGGGGCACAGACAGCCTGTATGGCCACACCGCCCAGGCCAGCAAGCTCAACGGGGCGGGCAGCCACATACACACCGCAGCCACGTACCCTGGCTGCAAAGCCCGCTGTGAGGTGGGGCACCACATGGTGGGCCACTGAGGCAAACAGCCCGCCAGCTGCACTGCCTAACCGGCTCGTGCCGCGCTCTTGCACCATCTTTGTGACTGCCTCCTGCTGAGCTGTGGCCTCTGCCGCTGCTGCCTGGGCCACCACTGCAGCCTGCTGCGCCGCCTCGGCGTTCTCCGCAGAGCCGCCAGCTGGTCCCTGCTGCTCGCCGTCCTCCTTGGGGGGCAGCAGGTGCTTCTTCACGCGCTTGAAGTGCGTCTCCACATCACTGTCACTATCGCTGTATGCCAGCACGCGCGGCCGGTCTTCGGCTTGAAACATCTCCTCGCTGGGCTCCTCGGCTAGTGGAGGCGGGGTGGCTGCTTCCCTGCTATCACCCACATCCTGCTGCTTGCGCCGTGAGTCCTGCTGGCTCCCACCCTTTTGCTGCTCATCTGTCCCAGGCTCCGCCTGCTGCAGCGCTGGCGGGGGCACTGCCTTGATGACTTTGCCTACCCGGCTGGTGGCCTCGTCCTCATCACTTGACGACACCTCGTTGCCTCGCCTGTCTTTATCCTTGCTACTTTCCTGTTTGGTCTGCTTCTTTTCCTGCTGTTCCAGCTGCCTCTGGCGCTTGTTCCTAAACCTGCAGGTCCGCATTCGAAGTGGCCACTGCTTCACGCTAGCAGTTGACGAAACAAAAGCTGCTGCCGATCCACGGCGCATCACGCTTACCAAGAGACTCCTTCGCTGGCAGGGTCCATATTGATCACTCCCAGCGCTGCTCAATCTAATATCGGAGGTCTGCAAGGTTGAGGCGAGATACGACTCAAAGGGGGCACGCAATCAATACCAATAAACTGTCAAGTGGGGCGCTGTTGCAGATGTGTCTTCTATCAGGCGATAAGCGAGCAGCACTGCAGATCAATGCATGTCGAGTTGGGTAGTAAATGGGGCCAGGGGGGCAGATGGAAAGGGAGGCGGTTAGAAAAACGTGTGTCCAGTACGGTTTTGTACTGCTCGACCTCTCGGTGATCACCTTGCCAGACAACGAGAGGTGCCAGGCTTAGAATAACACCTTCCTTTGCAACCATGTCCTTCACAGCTCGCTGTCCCTTACGATTCACGAGGCAGTGCAGGATGTGGAGGGACACTTCGCTGCATCGCGCTGGTGGGGGAGCGTGCTGTCAGTTTCGAAGTAACGGACATCCTGCTCGGGCATGCCAGCGTTAAGTGTTCCCATGCATGGCTGCAGGTGCCCCCCTTCAGGTGGCTCGGTTGGTCACATGCATGGTGAGAAGATGGTATAGTTTCACCGACCCTGGGAAGCAACTACGTGGTCCCATATATCTGCGTTGACCTCGCTGTTACTACTTTATATTCCCTGCTTGTAGGCCCACCCTAGGCGCGTAGCCAAGGTGGCCAAGCAAATAGAGCGAGAAGTGGGGGAGCTGCTCGTGCACGACAAGGTGTGTGGTATGGACCAGATGGCAACTTTTAGAGGTTGGTACTGACCAAATACTGTATACAGGTACGCCTACCTAGTATCTGCTGGCGTCACTGCCACTCCTCACTGCGGCTAGTTGCCGTCCTTGCTAGGCAGGTGCTAGCTCGTCTTGGCCCTGTGAGCCAAGTGTGCTACCCAGGGTACTGAAGGATAGCTTGTGATGTACCAGCCCTGCAGGTTATGCAGCAGGCCATCTGCCCAGAGCGCAAGGCGGGCTTTGATACTTATATGTCAGCGGTGGCCAGCGTGACCGAGGTGCAGCTGAGCAACGATTTGCAGGTATTTACCCGTCCGGTGACAAGGTGGGAGGTATTGTACCTGTACAGTTTCCAACATTGGCTGGGTAGAGCTGCCTGGTTGGCGTGTCTATTGACTATTTCTGCTGGGAAGTTGCCTGCACACCTGGCAAGTGAGTGGACCTGCGTAAAGGAGCAATTGCCTCTCTGAGGCGGGGGTTACCCACTGGCCGCACCCTTGACATCACCACGCAGTTGTGCTTGCCGTCCAGGTGGCCAAGGTGTATATCTCAGTCTATAGCGACGATGTGGGGAAGGCCGTTGCTATGCAAAGCTTGCATCGGCTGGCCGGGTGAGTGAGCCGGGCCCCCTCGGGTGCATGCCAGGTAACCATGCCCTGGCAGCGAGTTGCAGCCCCGGGCTAAGCAGCTGGTGCTTGGTGGGTATTGTCGAAATTGCCGGTGTGCACCTAACCGCAGTTGATTCATAAGCATTCCAAGAAAGCTCGGGAGTAAGGAACCCGCATGGCAGCTCTTGCTGTTTGGCTGCCAACCAGAGCTGCCGGCAGCCCTGTACCTGGCTGTTGGCATGGCTCACCTCATGGCAGGTTTGCAAGCTAGTCAAACGACCTAATCAATTGTCAAGACGCGGCCTGCAGGTATGTGCGGAAGCACGTTGGACAGAAGGTGCGGCTGCGGCTGACGCCAGAGATTAGGTTCGTCATGGATGACTCCATTGAGCGCAGCTTGAGGGTGAGTGCTGCACTGCTTTTGGCTGTTTGTGCTGGACCATGCTGTCAGGCACGGCTCAAGCATGCAGGCCGCCAGTTATGCAAGAAAAGTTGGCGAAAAATGATGAAAAGTTCAGCTTGGGTTTGCTAGGCATGCAGCGTGCGCCTGCTTGCTTGCTCCTGAGCTGCACTGCAAAGGCACCATGATCATGAATGGTGGGCGCCTGCTTCTGTGCTGGGAGTGCTCTGTGTGATCGCCTGCTGCTCTGCACGCCAAGCTGGACTGGGAAAGATGTCACCTGTCGTCGCCTTCATCAAGGAGCAGTCAGGATTGGAGTTGTGGTCACACCCTAAATGACTGTGTACCGCAGGTGGAGGCGCTGCTGAAGCAGATGGAGCAGATACGGTTGGGCCAGGCAGAGCCCCCACCCATCGCGCTTCCGGAGGACTCTGACGACGAGGATGACTTGTCGGATGACGAGGATGGCCCTCCAGGCGCCGGCGCCCGCGCCATTGGCTCCGTGGACCTTGGCTTCTTCGGCGGGCAGCGCCCGCAGCAGCCGCAGAGCGAAGGTGGCGGGCGGGCCCAGCAGCAGCAGCAGGGCGCTGGGCGGGGACCAGCCACAAGGGCCACAGCCGGGAAGCAGCGGCCACGGCAGCAGCAGCAGCTGCGGCAGCAGGCGGAAGACAATGGGGGCTTGCCTGACCTGGAGGGGGAGGAGCTGGATGACGAGGAGGTGGAGAGGATGCTGCAGGCGTTTAGGAAGCAGCGGGAGTTGGAGGAGAAGGGGAGGGCCAGCAGAGCCAAGGGGCAGTGACCCTGACTGCACCCTGGTATGTGTGCTACTGACTACGGTAGACACTGTGTGCCTGATCCCCCTTGAGGCTGGCTGGCCTGAGCCAGTGGATGTCCCGTTGGAAGCAGGCTAAGGCCAGGAAGAGCTTGAGCAGGTGGGGCAGGGCCAGCAGAGAAGAGATGTAGTTGTCTGATGGGCAGAAGGCAGTGGCAGTATGGGGTAGGGCAAAGAAGCGGACAAGGATTACTCCATGAGCCGTGTGCAGTGGACGGGTATGCGACTGGGAGCGCCCAGGGCCAGGAAGCATGGAACTATATGGCAAGCTTTTTGCAGGTGCAGGCAGCCGGGACTTTTAGGAGAGATCTTTAATAAATAAATATCATACTAGCTCGCGCTGGGCACGGCGTTTCTGTTTTGGCAGGCTGTGTGCATGGCAGCATAGGACGGTATTTATTTCGATGTCAGGCTCATAGCCTAGGCCTTGTCTTGCCTTTGCTTGGGGTATAGGCGGCACTGCTGCCACTGAGACTGCCAGTGTTGGGTGCAGGGTCGCTGCTATCATGGCCCCTACTGCCAGAACTATGCCCAGTTTGGACACCCTGAAAGCCTGCTGGTAACCTTGTTCCATCCGGGTGTAACAGCAAGCACGAGGGCTTGATGGATGCCAAACGCCCCATAGGGGCAGCTACATATACTGAGGTTGAGAGACCGCCCTGCATAGTTCTGGGGCGGTTGGCGGCAGGCAGTGGTCAGCCAAGGGCCCCCTCAACATAAAGCTAGCTGCATGGCCAGCCTAGCGACCCCCTCATGACGAAACCGTACGGTGAACGGCTGCTTGCCCACAACACTAGACGGACAGGCAGCAAGAGTGATGCCAATACTCAGCAGAAGGAGGCTGCAACCTGAAGCAGGCAGCGCTGCTGTAAACACCTGCACCCAACCAGCTATGCAACGGATCCATTTCAAGAGATGAAGTGCCGGACATTTGCACAGGCGACACACGCCCTTCTTACGGGTGGAAGGCCCTGTATGAAGCTACCAAAACTATGACAAACCCCGGGAACCTCAGCAGTAAGGCGATGGAAGCAGCAGGATCCCCCTGGGGGATGCTAAATGGAAACTCCACACGCACCCTACTACCCGCCCCCTGCCCCCCTGGGCCACCGAGAAAAGTAGTACGGAAAAACCAACACTTGGGGATAGAACAACACTTGCACAGCAACAGCTACGGCATGGTGCCATGGCGCTAGCAGGCCAAAGCACAGCATGCGGGTCATGAAGGCAGTCCTCCAGGCAGATTGGTGGACACAGGGAGCAAGGAGAGCAAGCAACAAGCAAAGGGGGCTCCCTGGGCTGAAGGCAGCTCAGGGTAGCCACAGGACGAGCAGGTTTACTTTATTCCTAGGGTTGCCCTGCTCGCAAGTTCAGTGTGGGACAGCTCCGCAGCACAGCACAGCGCACGCCAAAGCCACAGCAGTACACGGTACTTGTTATTGTAGAAAGCAAGAACTCTGAGGGGGAGGGGGTAAGAAAGTCTGGGGCCACAAAACGATAGTCCGCTCCACACCAGCACGTGCGACCAGAAACGCCCAAGTGCCTCAGTCATGCCATACGCCACGCCAGCCCGCCCGGCTTGAATCAAGTGATGCACACCGCAAGTTCTGCACAAAAGCCGCCGCAAGAGCTAGCCTGCCACGAAGGCGAAGAGTCCTGACCAAAAGAAACAATTCTCCACAGCTCACCAGCTCGTCACAACGGTATGCAGGCCCGCCCACGCTCGCACTAGCTGTGCAGCTGGGTGAGTCAACAGGCATGGGGGCGCCCTCAGCACACTAGGTGCCACGTCAGCCAGCCCTGGCCCAACCCCAAGGCCAGGTATGGGCCAGGTCACATGGTGACACCACCAGAGAAGGGCGATTGCTGCGGCAGCAGAGGCGCGGCGTCTGTCCGCCCGCGCGTGGGGGCGGCGGCGGCTAAGCACGACTGGAGAACTTGGTCTATGGCCTGCTGCGCCAGGTGAGGCTGCTGCGTGGGCGGCGGGTGGGACTGCAGCGCCAGCTCGTTGTACTCTAGGCTGCCAGGGGGGAGCCCCTGCAGAGGCAGGTGGCAGGAGGAGCGGGTATGATTTGTGTTCAAGCACTTGTAGCGCGCTTCCCTGGTTCCTCTACCGCTGCAAGGCGCGAGGCCCCGCAGCGAAGGGGGAGGGGTGCCGGACGGGAGGTTTGCGTCAGACGGGCCGAAAGACAAAAGGTAGGGCGCGCGGTGGACGAACGAAGCCTTGTGCAGCGAGGTCTCAAGCCGGGCTGTAGTATACGGTACCTACCTGCCTTCCACTGCCACATGACGCAAGTCGTGGAATGTCACACAGCAGCCAGCACAGCCCCAGGTGATAGCGGTCGGACGGAAGCAAGGCAGCACACAGTGGCCGCGCCGTTTCACCAACACCCGTCAAGACAATCACCAGTACCCCACAAACCCAACCCCATAGACCCGCTCCCAGTGAGTTCACCAGCCACAAGCCCAGCCACTGCACTACTGCGCTACCGCCACCCGCACCTCTGCGAACCAGGGATGCTTCATAAGCTCGCCCAGTGTGAGCCGCTGGGTGGGGTCCTTGACCAGCACCCGCAGCAGCAGATCCCGACAGGAATCAGATACCTGGGGATCATCCGGCACCTCCCAGTGGCCCTATACCAGAAGACAAGAAAAAAGTGGGTGCATGTGTGTATAGGTCGCCCCAAGGGCTGGGACCCCTGCAACAGGCAGAGGCACAACCTCCAAGGCAGCAGCTCCCTGATACCCCGCAGCCCACCAACAGCACGAGCAGTGCAGCCCTGAACTGTGACCGGCGTGCAAGCATCGGCGCGCGGCTGGTCCTTGACCGTGATGCTGCCGCCGCAACAGCCATGCAGAGACAGCTGACCAGGGCAGCCACATGAGAGTTCATGTGGCGCTGCACAGACCCCCGGTCACTTCCCCAGGCAGCAGGCTGGCTCGTTGGCCAGCTGCATCATCCGCCGGCCGCCCCACTGGACCCACCCCTACCCGGAGACCCCCCCGCTCCTGGGATTCCTGTGGGTTCTAGGAACCGGTGAGCAGACCACCCGGACACTTGCCGGCCAGTCGCACATCCGCCTGGGGGAATGTGTTGGCACGCATGCTCCCTCACCTTGGCTATGCGCTTCATCATGCGGTGGCCCCGCTCCGCGGGCAGCAGCCGCGCGTCCTCTGCCTGCTCAAACGGGTACTTGGAGAAGATCATGGCAAACAGCATCACGCCCGCGCTCCACACGTCCGCCTGCTTGCCATCGTATGCCCGCCCCGTGTTCATCACCTCTGCGGGAAGGCAGGAAGTCAGAAAACACGCAGTATGAATAGGATTAGGAATACGAATGCACAGCAGAAGGACGGCAGGGGGGTTCGTTGCCTAGGGCCAAGCGCGGTGTCGACGAGAGGGCGAAAGGGCGCTGGGCAGGCCGCTGCAGGAGCAGGCCGCTTTTTGCACCCTTTGCCATGGGTAGGCTGGTCAGACTGCGGCTGAAGCGGGCTGGCAGCAGAAGCCTGTTTTGAAGACGCCCTCGCGATTTGCCAGTCGCGCCTTTACCATCGTGCGGCGCGCAGCAGCATCAACAGCCGCTGCTGCCGCCGCCGGCAGCTGTAGCAAACACCCAGCACTCAACCCCCACAGCCAGCGCCGAGCAACATGCAGCACACCCAGCGCCTCTGGGTGCCCAACCCCACCCACCGCCGCCACTCACACACACAGGCATGCCGATGCTGCCCCACAACCCCCTCTGTCACTTCTTCTTGGCAGTGTGGGACTGTGCCCCACGCACAACCCACTCGCCACATTGGTTTTGTTACGGCGCGATTACTCATGCAAAAGGCCGAGAGTTAGCCTAATTGGGCATTGTATGCAAGTGTGCCAGCACTCCTTGGCCACCGCGTCGAGGGTCTCCTGATACACTGCATCATACGACCTTCTCACCGGGCGACTTACCTGGGGCGATGTATGCGGGTGTGCCCACACAAGACTTGGCCACGGAGTCGAAGTCCTCGTGCTTTGAGTAGCCAAAGTCGCAGAGCTTGACCATGGGCGGCACCCCCGCCGGCTGCGGCGCCAGCAGCGTGTTCTGCAGCTTGATGTCGCGGTTCATCACGCCTGCGACACCACATGGGGTGCCACCCTGTTGTCCCGTCAAGTGCTCATGTGGTCTGCTGGCGGCGGGCATGCAGTGCGACATGCTGCGGGCCAGAGCAGGTGCACCTCACGGCTCATGTTTTGCCACGGCACCCTGGCCACCCTCGACACACAGTCGTGCGGCAGCTGGATCGTCAGTACGCCGCACAGCCCGGCCACGGGGCACGCCAACCCCACCAACCCTTCACAGCTGTGTTTCTCTCACTGTCGGCAGTCTGTCCCCTAGCCCTCCATTTACACGCCCTCCTCCCACCCATACGCCCCCCACCTCAACGACGTGCGACAGGCTGGCAAGTACCATGTGCCCACCCACAGCCACTCGCTACTCAAGGTGTCCTGTACACCAGTCCAGTCCAGGCATGCATGTGCCACCCACAGACACGCTGCATTATGGGCGCCAACTTTCTGCTTCTCCGCACCTCTTCTATGGCAGTAGTCCAGGCCTATCAGCAGCTGCTGGAAGAACCAGCGGGCCTCGGGCTCGGGCAGACCCCCCCGCTGCGCCACGTAATCAAACAAAGTTCCGCCAGAGACATACTCCATCACAATCCCCACGTATGGTGGTGCCGCGAGGACCTGCAGCAACGAGGCCACCAAGCTTGTCCCAAGTACAACAAGCAAAGGACAAGCAAGGGACAAGGCTGGACAGTGCGCAGCTGGCAGGGAGCGGTTGCAACCACTGACATGCGGAGGCGGCACGCCTCAGGGGGAGCCCATGAGGAGCTGGCAGAGACTGGGCAAGGTTTGCTGGCAGCCAAGAGCTGCCAAGCGGGGCGGAGGAGGGAGTACCGCAGGAGGCTTGTTCAAAGGATGGGCGCCCACTAGATACGTGGTTACGCAGCGCGCTTTGAAGCCGCCCCAGCGGCGCGACAGTGCTCGCAGGTTGCACGCGTCAGTTGCGGTGAGGGCATGCTGCCCCAGAGCGCGAGCAGGTTCCCTACTGCCTGTTGCTATGGCTCACGCTCACCTCTCGAAGCTCCACCACGTGTGGATGCCGGAGTTGTAAGTGGTTGGCCACCTCCCTAGAAATGATTTTCCTGGATGCCTCCGTCCTGCACCACACAGTTGACGTCGGGAAAGTTGGCTAAGAGCATGGCGCCAACATGACGGCGTGCTGCGACCATGAAGACGGCCGGCAGGGCAACAAGCAGCAGCGACACTCTCACTGCACTGCCAGTAAAGCCAAGAGCCGGCGGCGCAAACACCCAGACAGCCGGGGCCTGTGCTAGGAAGGCGGTCTGGCTGGCCGGCCGGCCGCAACTCACTTGCACTCCACGAACTTGATCGCCACCATCTCCCCTGTCATACGGTTGATGGAGAGCACCACAAAGCCAAAGCCGCCTTGGCCTAAGAAGCGGACAGGCTGGTAGAGGGCCAAGGGGCTGTTGGGCAGGGTTCGGGGCATGATTGGAGGAGGGAGGGCAGTGTTGACATTGCTGGGCCCCTGCTCCAAGGGACCACCCACGTTGGTCGCCTGGCCCGGGCTGGCCGGCGTCGTGTTGTCCATGCCAGCAGTCTAGGGGACCGCCTCGCTGAGGGGGCGGCGCGTGGCCTGACGACCAGGTTTATCCTACTCGGAAAGGGACCAAGCTGCCCAGCTGGTTCCTTTGCTGCTGCAACGCCCGGTACTAACACGCGCTGGCGAGTTTACGATCTGCCGTCCAGCCGTTCGCTTAAAAAGACGGCCCGTGCACCAGAAACGAGTAGAATGCAGTCAGTGACCCAACATCGCTAGAAGGTGTATGACACTCTCTGCAAAGTACTCAATGACACCGTCATCAGCATGTGCGAGGTGTCGGGTCAGGAGCCTGCCCCTGAGATTCAGCAGCATGCAGCAGGCACCTACAGAGAGCACGCACAGCATGGCCAGGACCAGGCTGTTCTCGGACAGTAGTGATATTTACCGGAGGCCAACTCACATAGATAAGAGGACATTGAGTGAGTTGTCAAGCCTGCCCTGCTCTGACAGCGTGTAAGGACAGTCTGGTAGCCGTCATGCAGTCGTCATGACAAGATGGACAGATGCGGAAGGCTCAAGCCTCCCTTGCGTCTTCACAGTGGTTGTACGACCGACCAAACTAAAGCCTACGCAGCTAAAGGGTGAAAACTGGCAACTGTACCAGAAAGGACAGGCAGGACCGGAAGCAAGCAGTGTCACGGATTACTGATATGGCCCTTGTATTGCAGAGTCTCGGGACCAGGCGACTTGCCAGGCCCCACATCAGCGCAATCACCTGTACCCCTCCACTCGTGAAGTGAAAGACGCAACTACTGAAGCGTTTTCAGGTGAATACCATTCTTCGGCCAGTCAGGTGGAAGACCCTGAGGCTACTCACAATGGACGTTGTTTAGGCTTAAGAGTGCGCGTCCTCCGCTGGGACCTGCTATTGTTGGTGATGGCAGGTGGGACACTGAGACGAAGGTAGGAGAAGACCGTACGGACAAGCTTGGCGGATGCAAGGTTTGCTCTGTGGCTGAAAGTAAGGAATCTGTGGGCAGGCTGGGGCTTTGCCTGGACACCTGAGGCCAGCACATCGCCGCGGGCCGCTCTGGTACCAATTTGGGTACTGCATCTCGGGTGTTGTGATGGATCACCATACCCAGGCAGCGTTCCTCATTGGCTGGCGACGGTGCATGGTGACAGCTCTCATCTTACACAGTTGGAGGGCATAGTGCTCACTGGTTAGCTCTTTACAAATAGTGACGTATCCTTTTTCGTTCCCCCTATCATTGCAAAGACAAGGTTGCTTATCTGGCGTACAAGGCAGGCCAGGTAAGCAGCCTTGCCCACCGCCTGTGAGAGCTTGGGGGCAACACTCCACTGCTGCCATCTTTGTTGGCTTGCTTGCCTCAGTTTCAGCAACTCCAGGAAGCCAGTCTACTGGCATGTATGCCTGACGAATCCTTTTTTTCGAAGGTGTGGGCGAGAGGACAAGCTAGTGGACAGTGGTGTGGTCCACCAATGGCGGCGCTCCTTTTGGGTTTTGGGCACCAGGGACGTATGTTGGAGTCGCTGCATTATGTGGGCCACACAGCCCAGGGGCGGCCAGTGGTGACAACTCCCTTTTTGCGCTGCGTATTAAAACACTGCCAAGCTTGCCGCCGCTATGCCCCGCAGTATGCCGGGTGTACAGCCACTGCCAACCTTTTGTTACCCCAGGTGGGTGATGGGGACCTGACACAGCTGGATTTGAGCGCCAGGCGGCAGCTTAAGGACAGGATGGACGCCGCAGGACCCCACTACCTACAGCTGGCTGTTTGCCCAAAAGAGCACATGGTAAGCCGTGGTCTGAGATGTTTGTACTGTGCGTTCCTTTATCTATGCACCTGGTGATGCATGTCATCGGGTAGGTTGGAGTCTGTGTTTTTTGGCACAGTACAGTTTAGCGCATAGTTAGCCGCACTTCAAAGGCACTACCTCTAGCTTGGTCGGGTGATGGTACGCTGTCTGACAAGGCTAGACTCCACTTTTGTGTACCTCTGTCTCTAATTTGTTGATGCCGCTAGTGCTGCTAGGCTGCCTTGACAACCCACCATCCCGTGCCCCTTGCTCATGCAAGGGACACTGCGGCTACTGATGCTCCAACTACACCCTGGGTTGGAGCTACCTGTCAAGCTCCCACATCCCTGCTGCCGCCTGGAAGTGCTTTCTGTGCTGTTACCCAAGCGCTGGTGTTCATGCTGCCTTTCTGGCAATGCTTAGAAGTTTGGGACAACCCAAGCAGTAACCCTGCCATGCTGGCAGGTGCTAAGTTTGTGCGTTCTAGGAAGGGTGGTAAGGATCCAGCGGCAGTAAGGTACTCTAACCCAAGCATGGTCACCGAACTTCGGCGTTGCGAGACAACCAGTAGGAAGCAGTAAGCAGAGTCGAGACCCCAGTAGCAAGGTCCGCTCAACATAGCGCTAGTGGAGGCGCCAGGGGCTGGGGGCGAGCAGCACAGCACAGAGTCAGGATACTGGAGGGCACCATACAGCCGACAGCTGTGCCTTTACCTGACAACTATACCCCTCTGTCCCATCCAGCCATCCAATCAGTGGGGCCTTGGCTGTAGCAATGTCTCAACCAGCAAGGGGGCAAAGCATGAGTGCCGTAGCTTGCCTTTCCCTGCCTAAGAACATTGCTGGCACCAAAGGCATATCCTTCCAACACGTCAAGCCGCAGCGAGAGGGAATTGCTGCTGGCGAAGTTTGCCACAACGGCTGTGGGAAGGTTCCCTGGGGCTAGGCAGCGCTAGGTGCCTGAAGTCGTGCCCGCCTGGAACTAACCTACTCTACCAAGGGAGCTACCTCCAGCTCATAGGAATCATTTGGGGCAGGGGCAGGGGCACTGCACATGTGTTCCACGTGGCCTGGGAACGACTGCGTTTTGTAGGGGTTTGCACGATGGCCATTACGCCTGCCCAACGTCGACCGGCTTGTTCGGCGCCTCTGCATACATAAATTAGCTGGTAATAACCCAGCTCGAGTTTGACATGCAACTTGCTGTGCTCACCAAAGCTGTCCAACCAAGACTTGCAACAAGCCAATTCGAATTGTTTGCAAGTTCAGCTGAAGAGGGAGGCAATCTAATCATTCTGGTCAACACCTCTGACAACTTGACGAGGGAGGCAAGGTAAACGATGCGAGTATCGGATACTCCTCTCGGGAGGCTGGCCCGTCGATTACCGGATAAACCACTCATAGCTATTGTATTCTGAGGTTTGTGTTATATTCACAACCTAGTAAGCTGTTTCGCCTGCACTACTGGATCTAGCGATCCCCCACCAAGGACACTTACAGCTTACGAAGTAGCCTTCACAACCGTACCAAGCTGAGAGCACTGTGCACCTCAGGGCGCACCCTCCCCTGTAGCCTCAGATATCCTGCCCTCCCTGCACCCTGTTCCTTGGGGAAGTTGCACGTTGCAAACCCAACACACAGGGTTGGCAATGGCAGAGGAGCAGGACCTGTCAAGCCTGCTGACCAAAGCCTACCAGGCAGTGGCCGATGGGGATGTCAAGACCCTGAAAGAGTGCCTGGCCGACGGAGTCGATGTGAACGGCACAACTGAGGAGCTCCTCAGCCAATTTGAGCACAGCTGCCTGCCCACATTGGCAGTGATATGCTTCAGCAGGAAGGTGGGCATGGATTAGGGCTGCTTTTGACATGAATGGGGCCCTGAGCCAGAGGACGTTTTTGAAAACACGCAACCGCGGATCGGATAGCTGCTCTCAACCCCCATCAACAAAACTAGCCCGCCCTGCCGGCGCGCTGGTGTTGCACGGCGCCCTCGGGCTTGGGGATTAGAGGCTCCAGTCCCCAATGACAGTGTCCAGCCAGCCTACCCATCTGCAGGCGCTGCTGGATGAGGAGCGGTCGCTGTCATCGTTTGCTTCCAAACGTCAGCGTGCTGGCGTGCTGCGAGAGTTGCTCAAGCACAGGCTAAAGCTAAAGCGGAGCGAGGGGTTGGGAGCGCCGGAGCTGCGGCTTACGGCGCTCCACATCCTTAGCCTGGGCAGGTAGCAGCGCGACAGAAAGGGCAGGGTGTGTTGGAGGTTTTGTGGAGGGCTGGGTGAAGTAAGCGGGCTAGAGGGCAGGCAGGGAACCCCTAAGAGTGTCCATAGGTGCTGCATGTTGTCGTTTGCAGCGACAGGGCATGCATGCTCCTGAAGCGATCTGCTGAAGCTTGGATTTCACCTACCAGTGCCGTGCATGGTGACTGGTACCGAGCCGCAGAAATGTCAGGTCAGGCTGGGAGCTTGACAGGTGAAAATGAGGGGCTTGCGTGCTGTCCACAATCTATAGTCCTTCGTGAGGAATGACCTTTCTCCCGTCGCTGTTTGCTTGGCGCAGGTTCTCTTTGGAGGAGCGTGACATAGTGAGGCGCCTGGTGCGGCTGGCGCTTGCAGATGGGGTGGACCCTGCAGCCAAGGACACACGGGGCCTCACGGCCCTGGACCTAGCCGTGCTGGAGGACCAGCTACTGGTGCTGGAGGAGCTACTGGCTGCGGGCGCTGGCGCGGGGTGAGCCTGCTGGAATGTGCTTGACGGCAGAAGAACTTGCAAACAGACATTGCTGCGATTGACTGGGCAGGGTGTTTGTTAGGTGATGGTGACCATGCTGGCATGGGTAATGTGGCTTGCTGCCCTGGCCGGGTTGTGCTGGGTCAGCTGCTGGCGGCAGGGGCATGCGCAGAATGAGTAACGTCTTTACCTGGGGTCTGGTGGCGGGGCCGCAACATAGGGCATCGGTAAGGGGGCATGCAAGGGTGGGCTTGGAACCTGCCTGGGGCTGTGCTGGTAGTCCGCTTGTGGTTCACGGCCACGGGTCTGTTACCATAGCCGCGGAGCACCCCACCAGAGTGGGGAAGGGGGGGGGGGGGGGGGGGGGTTTAGCGAATCCAGCTGCTGGTGCTTGGTGAAGCTGCTTGCGGCTGATTGAGCCAGCTTTCATCTCACCCAGTTCCTAGGGCCGCAAGTGTTATATTTAGCTAGTTAGTTTGTGGAGGCTTTCGGGTCAGAGCCTGCCAGCCGACCTGCATATCCAGCCAGCCAGCTTCTGGTCAAAACTTGCCCAAGGTGAAAGCTGTGTTACCACGCTGTTGCTGGGGTCCCTGGCTGTGTTTACATGAGAATCCATGAGCAGCATGTCTTGTGTCTGGCTCCGCATGCTGTGGGAGCGAACCTGAGCATTTCCGCCATGCACTGCCGATGCAGCTGTGGCCACAGGGCGGCTGTGTATGCGGCCCAGAGCGCGCGGCATGAGTGCCTGCGGGCGCTGCGGAACAAGGGCTTCACCCCAGAGCAGGCCGACGCCGGCACAACTCCTGGCAAGGTGAAGGGTGCACCGGGTGCCCGTGCGTAGTTGCCGAGGTTTTATGTGCCTCTGTGTTGCAGCGTGTGAAGGGCCGCCAGGCGTGCCCACCCTTGGCTCAAAGGCTCGTCTGTTGCCCACTACCTTGAATAGCTGCCCAGGTTAGTTTGCGTGCAAAGCCTGGCTGGAGACCGGCAAGTATGGCAAGATGGCTGTTATTTGGGCCACCCATGGGTATGTGCGCTGCTGGATGCAGGCTGGCCCAGGAAGGCCGCTGCAAGCCGCCGCCGCAGTAGCCGCGGCTCGGCAACCATCGCCACAACCAACAGCGGCTGCGGCGCCGGCGCCAGGGACGGCCGCAATGGCCGCAGTCCCTGCGTCGCCGGCAGCAGCTCCGCCTGCCTCAACAGCGCGGCCGCCGCCCAGCACCCACAGCAGCCAGCAGCTTGCAGCAGGCCTCGCGCAGCTGGGCCTGGGCAGCAGTCCGCCACCGATCTCGCCGCCAGCAGCCACCGCCCCCGCTTCACCTGCTGCGGCCCCTGCTGCCGCCTTCCCCGCCCTGCAAGCCCTGCTGGGGCGCACCATGGGCGCTGGCGCCCTGGACCCTGTCACGTTTGGCAGCTACCTGCTGCAGTGCAGGCGTGAGAGCCAGGCCTCGCAGCGGCAGGCGCTGGAGGTCCTGCTGGCGGTGGAGCAGGGCGGGGGTCTGGCGGCGGTGGGGCAGGTGGTGCGGCAGGAGCTGTCCAGGCTGGGGGCTGGAGCGGTTTCTGAGTAAGAGGCGAACATCACTGTGATATGCTCTGGGCGGCAGTCGGTAAGATGTTGTGGGCGTCCGCTTCACTTTCAGATACTGGTGTAGCCGTACAAGGTAATGGTGTACCCGTCATTAGTCACTTCTTCGCGGCTTCAGGGACCGGCTGACTTGGTTGTGATGCTGGTTGGAAGCAACATGTTGGTGTTGCCCCACCTTTGCTGGTTGATGCGCTTCCTATGGCGTGTACTGGACACGATTTCAAGTTGGCCATGAGTCCATTAGCATATGACTGGCTGGCAACTGTGGCCAGCCCAAGATCTGGAACATGGCAGCACATGGCAGCCTACAACCAGCCAAGTGGCAGCCAAGGCACGGACCATCCCGACAACTGGCCGCTGGCTCAGCGCTCCTAGCACTGTCCGCCAGCGTCAGATGTTCGCAAGGTTGCCCACCCAACCCCACTGGTGTCCTCTCAGTCTGACAGCTCGGCATCCAGCGAGGCCTGCAAGTTCCAGCTCTCGCCATCATCTTGTTGCTGGCTGTCCTCGGTCCGCTGCCGCTTGTCACCCTCCGGGGGCGGCTTTCGTCCTTGGCCGCTGCCGCCGCCGCCGCTCCGCCCGCTGCTGTTACCGACCTCCCCCGACAACCGCCGCTTGTGGCTGCCATAGCTCTCCAGTCCGCCTATGAAGGCGGCCGTACCTGCAGGGAGCCAGGTTGGCGGTGGGCTTCAGGCAGTTGAGCAACCACAGATGTCCTGGCTCTGGCCTGGGCCCACGCCTGACGGCCGATACTAGCGACAGGGCTTTCTCCAAGAAGCACCCCCCCTCAACGACAGCTTGCACGGTCAGGCAGCCCAGGCACCAATAAGCGACAAGCTCCACTCCACGGCTACACAGACTCATCAAAGCAAAACCTGTGTTGTCCGCGTGCCCTCCATTTCCACCACCACCAACCCACGCACAGCGCTCAGCCGCGCATCCGTGCAGGCACCACTGTCACGCAGCACCACTGTCACCCAGCACCACTGTCACCCAGCACCACTGTCACCCAGCACCACTGTCACCCAGCACCACTGTCACCCAGCACCACTGTCACCCAGCACCACTGCACCGCACCTGCCCCCTTGGGAGGCGGCTTGCCCACGCCCCGCAGCCCGCCCACGACCCCGGCTGGCAACCTGCCCGCCACTGCGTCCGCCCAGCGGCTGAACTCGTAGTTGGAGTTGTTGAGCTGCCGCAGCCAGGAGGCATTCACGCCCTCCTCGGCATCACGCCGGGCGATGTGGGGGTACAGCCAGGAGTCCTGCACATACCCAAATGATATTCATGATCTGGCTATCATAACCTGCCACCATTACCCGCGCAGCACCAGGTGGCCTTGCATTAAGCCTTGAGGCCCCTCAACTAGCTATTGAAAGCAATGTAGTCTAGCATAGAACTTGAGCGCAGGCAGGGGGCAGGCTGGACAAAGCAAGCGCGGCCCACCGGCAGCCAGCAGCTGCGGGAAGGCAGCCATGCTACTCAGGGGCTGGCTATTAGGGAGCAGGGCTGGAGGTGGCGCACTTGCCAAAGCACAAAGCAGCCAGGACCGCTAATACGGAATGTAAAAGCGCTGAAGCCACCAAGCCCGGTGCTACCAGCACCCTCGATGCAGGCTGCCGCACGCCATGTGATCCGAGATCCACCCCTGCACCCCTCCTGACCCCCATGCACACCCCGGCCACCTGCCCTGGCCAGCAGGCTACCCCGTGTGCCACCCACCGGACCTGCCAAGGCGGCCACCCAGCTTCAGCATCACCTTGCGGGCTCCAGGTGCCAGCCCGCCTCCAACCTACGACAGAAGCAACGCTCAACCGCGGGGGCGCACCTTGAAGGCCTGTACCTCTTGGGCGTAGGGTGCCAGGCCCAGCTCCCCATGCTGGTGGCCCCACTGCTTGCTGTACGACTCGTAGAAGCACTCGTCCAGGAACAGGCCCAGCTCGGGGGCCATGGGCACGTTCAGGTCTGCATGGCGCAGGAAGAGGGCTGACGCAAATGTTCCTTGGTCCTACAGCTGAGGTTCTACAGTTGAGCAGCATGAGATCCCAGGGTCCAAGCGGCGGCCACGCATTCAACTAGTGAACGGCCACTGCCTCGCCTCAAGGAGAGGGCTGCCGGTGTGACGGTGAAGTATGTTATATTAGGGGAATGTGGAAGGGCAGAGGATGCCCAGAGAAAGGCCTGGCTGGCACTTGGGCCCAGGCTGCAACTTATGCTCCCCGTCCCCTCATGGACAATACCACAAGTGTTCGGGCACCAGGCAGACAGCCCCGCGTGCGCCCACAGTCCCTCCATGCCATCCTGGCCCCCACGACCCGCCCCCGGTGTGTGCGCACCGCCAGCTTGTGGGGGCCTGGCGGGACATTGTGACAACCACTGCTACTGCCTGGCCCCGCTCCCGGCACAAACAACCCCACGCACCCCGCACATACCCCTTCGGCCCCCACCCACCCACCCACCCTTGTGCGTGCGCAGCGCCAGCTTGATGGCGTCGGGGGGCGCGGTGCCGCGGAAGACCGCCACCGCCAGGCCCACCATCTTGCGGATCTGGTGCAGCATGAAGCTCTGGCCCACCACCACCATCTTCACCCAGGGCTGGCCGTCAATGTCAAGCAGGCCTGCACACCTGGGAGCAGCAGGGGGTTGAGCGTGGGAGGGTGTTTGCTAGCCTGCTAGGGTGCTGTTGCTCGGCAGGCCTGCACACCTGGGAGGAGCACCAAAGGGGCGCTGCCGTCAAGCTGACCCTAATGTTAGTGTCAGCGCTGATGTCAGTTAGCAAGCTCCCAAGGTCCCCCCTTAACCCCGGTACACCCACTACACCCACTAACCACACCCACTACAAATTCAGCCGGCAGTGCCCGGCCAGCCGAGGTCTCCCCAGCATCAACCTGCCACACCCAGAGCCCAGAGTGCCTCATCCTCCCAGCCAGGAACTCACTTGAAGCTGAGCATGTACCGCTTGGCCTGCGGCGCGTTGGGCGCCACGCGCACCGTAAAGTTGTGGAAGTTGTGAGTGCCCTCGTACTGGCCCAGAATGCTGCTCAGCCGTCCCACGCAGGCCTGGTCAAACACATAGGGTGCCGGCGCCTCCGGGCCTGGCTGAGCTGGCACAGCTGCGTCAACGATAGAGGTGCATCCTGTGCCCACAGCTGCCCCCCGGGCTTGGAGATCTGGTTGCGCAGCCGGGGACTTCCCTGCATCGGCAGCTGGTGGGGCTGTTGTGGGTGTGTGCTCCCCGCCGGCTCCCTTTGCTGGAAGCGCTTCCGCATCCGGAGCAGCAGCGGCGAGGGCTGCACCGCATCCCGCAACAGCAGTTGCAACTATAGCAGCAGCCGCCGCTGCTTCTGGTGCCTGGGCTGCGGCAGCAGCTGCAGCAGAAAGTACTTCGGCTGCCTCAGCGGCAGGCCCTTGCTGCCCACCAGGCTGTAGTCTGGATGATACCGCAAGTGCTGCTGCTGCTGCTGCCGCTTGTAGGTTCGCGGCTTCGGACTGTCCGGGTTCTGCCAGCGCTACAGCACCCACAACTACTGACACATCTGTCAGTGCACTGCCCACCGTGCCACCGCCATCTGCTACTGCTGCTGCTGCGCCTGCTGGTAGGGCTGCAGTGTCAGTCGCTGCGGGCGGCTGCCCGGCACCCTCCCGCGCATCTCCTGCACCCTCCCGCCGCAGCTGATCTCTTATCTCAACCGGTGCCACCTCGGTGGGACGCGGCGGCTGCCGTTGTGATTGCTGCACATGCTGCTGCATCGCCCAGTACTGCCTGGGCTGACAGGCCTCAGGGTCGAAAGCCCAGGCCGGCAGGATGTACTCATACCGCCGCTTGTCGCAGTGCTTCCGTGCATCAAAGCCATTGGTCGCACGTGCAAAGCCGAAGACCCTTATCTACAAAAAAAACAGCACATGATGATGAGCGCCGCTCAACCCCAACATTTGCAGGCCAGAGTCGATACGCTTCCTTCCATGAAGATGCCAATGGACGCACGTGGGTAACACTCGGCCCAGTACAAGGTGCTGACCAACCCACCACAGCTAGGCAATGCTGCCAGAAACACTGGCAGTGCTCAGTCAGCTCGCCAGACGAAAGCGAAGGCCCTTCAGAGAAAAGGTGGCTGCCAGCGCACACACTGCTCCCGCAGCACCAACCTGGGGGGGCAGGTGCTGGTTGATGCGCTCCACAAGACCCTCCGAGGGCACCACTTTGAGGGACACCACCTGCCCAACTGCGCTGACGCCCTTGTCTGTGCGGGCCGCCCGCATCCAATGGATCTGCAGGGGCACAGCTTGCGGAGCTGCCTCAGCTGCATGTGGAGGAAGGGCAAACTTCCACAGAGAGGGATGATGCATTTCCAAAAAGGGGAGTTGGAAGTGCCTCTCCAGAATGCACAGCAGTGCGGCTACATAGCTAGTTTCCGATCTGGTCAATACTACTGGCCATAGGACAAAGAATGATATGCAACATTCATAGGCAAGGGCAGGCAGGCAGCCAGCTGCACAGCAGCGCTGCGCAGGCACTAGCTTGCTCGATTGCACCTTAATGAACCCCTGCTCGTCAGCGTTGGAGTCCGAGATGCCGCCGGCAGCGTGGATGGCCTTGAACAGGTCCTCTTCTATGGTTTTGACCCCCGGGTTGCGCTGCATGCCGTTGTAGCCGTGCCCCACATACGCCATGAAGAGAGCTACCTTTCTCTTCTTGTGGGGGTTGGTGGGAGGCAGCTCATGCTGCTTGGGCCCTGTCGCTGGCACCGCCTCTGAGGTGTCCATGCCAGTACTGTCGCCTGTGCCCCTTGGGCGCACCTCATCCTCAAGCATGCCACTCCCACCGGGTACAGGTGCAGCGCTGGCCGCGGCAGATGCTGCTAGCACTGCTTCCTCGACCTCCATGGCTGGGTGATGAGAAGTACGACGGTGATAAAGTTACGGCGCAAATCAATTGAGCTTTGCCATCTGCACAGAGCTTCTGCAGCACTGTTGAGAGGTGAACTCCCATGTGCGCGCAGCATGGCCGCCACGGCGGGGCGCAGGAGCCAGGACAGGCACATGCATAAAGCCACAGAGCAGCCCCTTGCATCCAGCACTGACGGTGCAGTTCACGTCTACCTCTCCTCCGTTAGGTCTGCAAGCCAGTGTTAACACATCACGTTTTTGATATGCCCTACAGGCTACAGCAGGGATGGCGAGGCAGACAAGGAAGGGAGTGTAGAACTCCTTATTAGCATGGGTGGCAGGTAGTGCAAACAGGGAGTAGAGCTGGACTGGACTGGACGGGACTAACAGGGCTAGATGCAGATTGAGCCTGAGTCTTGCTTGTTGCTTATCGGATATCTGATTCGTACAGCTACTTTAAGCTTGATGACCATGAAGCCTGCAGAAGCTCAGGATGTCAGTAAGACGCCGCTAGATGCTGCATGCCTGGGTGCTTGAAAAGGCAAACTCGCTAATCTACACTTCTTTTCCCTCCTGCCTTGTGTCTACCAGCGCTCCAGTAGCAACTGCTGTGTCCTGCCCATTCTATTGACAGTGACCAACTGAGCCGTCTGACTCAGCAAGACATGCCACTCGGGCTGACAGGCAGTTTAAGGGCAAACTCACACGTACCTACCCCCGTGTAAAAGAAACACCAGCAAAGCAGGCGCCCCAAGGAAGCCTAAGACATCTTGAAAGTGCAAGAAAAGTGTCAAGGGACACGCAACTAGCTAATAACCAACATGATGGGTGAGCTGCATGTCACCAACAAGTGCAGTATCCAGGCAAGTGCAATGCTACTTAACAAATCAACCGAAGACGACCCCAAGCTTGAGGGCAGTTATTGTCATACTGAAGCAAGGGTGGCAAACTATTCGTCCACTCCAAATGTGCGCGCTGTTAACTAACAGGTCAACGCAATAACACAAACTCACAGCGCGCAACACCCGCGGCACAAAGAACAGATACTCCACTACTGGCCTGAACAGACGCAAACAATATCAAAAACAACCCCAAGGACATTCTGCTGCGCCGTCAGCACGTTTGGCGCTAGCCAATACATTTGCTGTTCGCTGCGCCTTCAAAGCATGAGGCTATATATGGCAAGCTCAGGCAGGAGCAGCCGTGCACACCGTGCCAAACTGCCAGGCCTCATGCCTCCTGATCGCCTCCCACCCAGCGATCACGCCCTGCACGCCCAGCACCGCCGCCGAGCAGCCCAGCGTGGCAGCCATGGCAAAGACGATGATGCTGCTGCGGCTGTGCATGCGCCGCACGATCGACCGGGTCGCCAGCTGGCCTATCGCCGTGAAGATGAGGGCCAGGGTGAAGAGCACCGCTGCGTAGTCCCACATGACAGCCCCAAAGGAGATGAACACGGTGGAGGCCGCAGCGCTTGTGAACCTGCAGGGCCAAGTGGGGCTATTGAGTGCTTCCCAGGGGATGCTCAGCAGTCAGCTGAACGGTTCTGATGTAGTTTACTGCGCCCTGTGAGGTTGGCACGGTGCAGAGCTGCCCTCCACCTGCCTATGGAGCAGCGCACCATGCATACTGACATTCTGACACGCCGACATGTCGGAGGACAAGAAGTGGCAGGTGTTATGTTTATGAAAGGCCAAGATGGGAAGAATAGTTACTGCAAGGGTGCTCATGTCGACTCACAGGATCATGGTGGCGCTGGTTGCGGCGGCCACCTGGGGGTGGACGCCCATTGACAGCATTAATGGACCCTGCAGATGGAACCATGGGAGCACGCTAAGTATTCCTAGTGGCACCCCTGTGCCCGCCCATGAACTCAAAATCCGCACTCGCTGCGCGCTCTTGCACCGACACAGAGACAGAGAGGCGTACTTGTCACGCTGGCTGACACAGCAAGAGCCATGGACAGGCCCGGCGCAGCAAAGCACAGGATGTACTGAGTGAATTTACCCGCCCACACCGCACACAAACACACCTTGATGATGCCGCCGCCGACTCCAAACAATCCAGCTGCCACCCCGGCAAAGGTGCAGAGTGCCGGGTAGACAATCGTGGTCTTGGCTGTCCAGGCAATGTCGCCCTCGGCATGGATATACACCCTCTCCGAGTGCTGGCTGTGGTGCTTGCGGATCAGGTACTCCCTGACCAAGAACAGCACGACCAGGGTGACAGGCGCCATTGACACCGCCGCCAGCCAGTAGCCGGTAGAAGGGCAGCGCAGGTTGCTGCGGATGGTGTCACTGACGGCAACCCCTGCACTGCCAACAGGGCCCCGGCAGGGGGCTGGTGAAAATTTAGGGGTGAGCTTGAGATAAGGAGGGGATGGGGGAGGGTTGAATGGGTTGCCGCAGAGCCACGAATGTCCCTGTGGACCGCAGCTGTCTCTCTGAGGAGGCACTGCCACCGCAGGGCACCAGCGGGTCGACCTGACTGCCCGGGTGCTCACACCAGCGTTACACTACCCCCGTTGTCCCATATACAAGGAAATGCAGGGACGCATAGGGCAGCGGAGCGGCAGCCTGCATCTTTGAGCGCAGCAAGGGCAGGCGGTGAAGGTTTATCCCAGCCATGCCTTGAATGCACATCAAATACTTGCCTGCTAGGAGGGCCACCAGGAGCAGGAACTTGCCCAGGGGCACCTCCGGCGTCCACTGGCGGCTGAAGCGCTTCTTGAAGAAGTTGAAGCCCCTGGAGTCCCTCCCAGAGGGCTGCTGCGGTCCGGGGCCCAGCAGAGGCTCAGACAGCTGGTTAGCCGTCTCGGGGGAAATGAAGCCGCCGGGTTGGAGGACAGACGTGGGGGTCTCCGGTCCAAGGGGGTCTGCAGGCACCAATGTGCTGGATTCAATGATGGAGTCATCCAGAGGTGTGGATCCAAGGTATTAAGTCCAAGCCGATAGAACCCACTCAACACCAGAGAGGAGGGCTGGCTCTGATGTAACCACAGTCCTAAGAACGCATGCATGCACCCAACCTTCAACTCAGCAGATCTGACACCCTTGGCAATGGTTTGCATACTGGTTGGGTGTCTAGCCGCCTGGAAGTGTTAGTATCAGAGCCTTTGCCCTGCCTACGGCTGTACCCAACACCCTATATGTCATCCTACCGCACCTGGTACATCCTGTTGTCCAGTGACGGCCACGCCGGCCAACAGGCCATCCTGACTAGGACTGTTGGGGGTCGGGATGTCGATGGGTGCCGCCGGGGCAGGCAGCGGGTACTGTGCCTCCTCATCGGAGCTGTCACTGGCGCGGCCATCCTTCTTGGTTGGCGAGTTGGAGTTGGCCAGGGCTCGGTGGATCTGTAGTGTCTCCTTCCTGTAGGCTGCCAGGGCCCTCCGGGTGAGGCTGTAAGTGACGAAGAAGAGCAGGAGGCCCAGGGAGATGGTGGTGAGCCAGGCGGGCAGGATCTGCAGGCGGGCAGGCACAAAGCCAAACAGTCGAACGTGCAAGCACCACCTGGGGTAAGTGCAAGGAACCTGTACAGGCAGCCTGGGGTGTATTGCCGCCAACGGGATGCTGGACTGCATTGATGCGGCACCACCAGCTGGAGGTTGTGCAGTTCTTGTGGACGGCTCTAGCAATACTGCTCTATCGTCACTGATTCTGAGCTCATGGCAATGACGGGTGCCAGGAATATGCACCATGGTTCCTGCCATGTTGCAGACCACTTGGGCGACCCTTGAACAGCTAAATACATCATAACCAGGTCAACAGTATAGCTTCAGCAAGAGTGTCTGCGAGCCAGGAACTGTCAGCCCAGCTTTGACTGAACCTCATTTCTCACGCACATGGTTGATGTAGCCTCCCGCCAGCGCCCCCAGGATGGTGCTGGGCTCCATCACCAGGATCAGGTCCCAGTCAACCAGAGGGCCGGGGCGCAGCGGGTGGCGGCGCCCCACATTGAAGGCAAAGTTGGTGAGGGTGCCGCCCACAATAGTCACGTTGGATAAGGCGACCGCAGTCACGGTTCTGAAGCCTGCAGTCTCGCACAGTTGCCTTGTAAGCTCTGTAGACAGCTGTGTAGGCAGAACAGAGGACAGCAGAAAGGAAGAGCTACTCCCGTGCTAAACCTGCCTCACCCATGATCAGCATGAAGATGGGGATGAGCAACCCTCCCCCGCCCACTCCGCCGCTCGCCGCCAGGACCAGGGAGGCGGCCACTGCCACAAAGCCAACAACATCTTGCCACTCCACAGGCGAGAGCTTCTTATGGCGGTGTACATATTTGGATTCAACCTTGCTCAGGCTGGCGTAGCCAGAACTATTCTGCTGATTGCCAGAAGCCGCTGCTGCCTGTCGGCCGAGGAGGCTGCCAAGTGTGGCTGCATCCTTGGGGCACTGTGAGGCCGCTAGGAAACACGTCAAGGTGTGGGGAGTTTCGGCCTCTGCAGCTGTAACATTCGAAGACCCGCTGACTCGGGCTGCCAAGCACAGAAGCAAAATGGTGCACGTGACTGCAGCCGACCTGCCGCCGCCACCCATTTGTGCTGCTATCTGATGGAAAACGCCAGAGAAAGACGTATAGGCGCTCTCCTAGTCTTTGCGCATACTAGTGAAAAATATACGCCGAAAGCAGGCACCTCGAAAGCAGTACCTTGGGGTCGCAGGTTCAGGGATACAGCGATCTGCTGTCGGCCACGGTCGCCATTCGTCTGTGTAGCTTGCGAGTGGAAGCTAAGCGGGTCGGACCGGCAATGGACTGCCGGCAGATGCGTGTGCGTGCAAAAAAGGGAATCCGGTCCCAAGATTACCCAAGGCTGGATCTTACCCATGGATCTTACCCTTGTCCAACGTGGAGGACCACGGCTGTGGCTGCAGATGATGTAATTACGGCTCTATCGGGTTTGGTTTATCACGACTGTGAACCTGCCCTGGACTACTGTTTCCACGGTTGAGCAGGAGCCAAGGGTTTTTTTCAACAGGTCTGTAGAGAACCCTTGACCTTTACGAACCTTAATGGCCAGCTTAACTGTGCTTTTAGCGTGACTTGTAACTTAGTATGTCAATACATGGTACCAGTCGCCTGCACTTCAAGTGGGCTTTGTCTGGTGAGGCTGTGCACCCAGCATGTGGTGGGACGCACCAGCGGCAATGCAGAAAGTGAAAATGCAAAGACTTGCTCCTTTCTAGACCTTTGTCTGGGTAGGGCTCTAATTCAAAAGTAATACTACCCTTGCTTGCACCTTGGTTTTCACAGACACCCTCTGTACATGTTTGTACTGGGTAGGACTATGTACGTACATGGCAGTTAAGTACTGAATGAGCAGGCATAATCCGTCTGTCATCAAAACCTATGTGCTGTGCAACATCTGCTCCAAAAGGAGAAAGGATTTAGGTAGTTATGCAAAGCTGCCACAAGCAAGGGACCCCAGTACCTAGTTTCATTACTTTGTGCCACGCAGTGCCAGCAGTTATTCTTCTGGCAACCACTGACTTCCCTCCCTCCATGGAATGATGAGGGTATGAGACCGCCCATGTGGCAACTATCCTCTAAGCATCCTAGGTGTGACTGGCAGCACAGATGCTGCCCCACTCCCAGGCCTCATGCGCAGCAAAGGCTCTTCGGGTAACAAAGACCCCCTGGATTACCAGCACCACCGCTGAGCAGCCTAGGAAGGCGGCCATGGCAAACACGATGATGCTGCTGCGGCCGTGCATGCGCCGCATCACCCACTTGGTGCCCAGCTGGCCCACAGCCGTGGCCACAAGGGCCACCAGGAAGAGGAGGGAGGCGTAGTCCCACTGCACCGCGCCGTAGGAGATGAACACCGTGGAGGCGGCTGTGCTTGTGAACCTGCAGACAGACAGAGGGCGCCAGGGTGGGCCGTCAGCAAGGCAGGGCGTGATCACCCCCCAGGTTCTCTTGAACAAGGCAGGACGTGATCACCCTCTAGTTCCTCTTGTGCTGCCCCGCAATGGACGCCCACAAGGAAGCGGGCAAGCCGACCAGCAATCAATGGCAGGGTGTGTGCTGGCGCAGCTGAGCAGGCTTTGGGGAGGCATCAAGCGCTGCGGCCATCCAGCGCACAACCAAGGCCCTGCGGGCCGCGTCGTGAGCGCAGAGGGCTGCTTACAGTATCATGGTGGCGCTTGTAGCGGCCGCCACCATGGGATGAACCCCCATCTCCAGCATCAGGGGCCCCTGCGGCAAAGCCACACCCACGTGCATTTAACCTCTGTGCCCACAACCCCAGTTCTTCCTCGCAAACGTGCAGCACAGCATGGCAGTTGCAATTGCAAAGCGTTCATTCAACCTACCCACGCTCAATATACTGGCTAGGCTGTCGCCTGCGTGGTGTGGAGGGGACAGCACCCCACGCCATGCCATGCAGGGCCACTGTTGGCTTGGTTACAGTGCACTGAGGGTACCAGCACATGCACTGCGTGGGCCCCCCGGCGTGGGGCCCTCACCTTTACGATGCCCCCGCCGAGCCCAAACATGCCAGCCACCAGGCCGGCAACGGTACAGAGCAGCGGGTAGACGACGGTTGACTTGCGCGTCCACACCACCGCCCCCTCAGGTGGCACATAGCCGGGGGCGCTAGCCAGCCTGGCGTGCTTGCGCAGGAGGTACTCTCGTGCCCCCGCCAGCACCAGGAGGGCGATGGGCACCATGCACACAGCGGCTAGCCAGTAGGGCACGGAGGGGCAGGGCAGCCGAGTGCGGACAGTATCGGAGATAGCCACCCCTGCAAGGGAGGGACCCAGCTGCGTGTTGTTGAAGGGTGTGCGCCGCACATCTTCCGAAACCCCGACATTTCATGCATGGCCCACATGTCGCCCTGGGCACCCTCATTGTGAGCCTACCACCCAACCCCACCCTGTCATGCACGATTCAGAACGAGGGCACCTGGCAGACACCACCTCACCTGCCAGCAACGCCAGCAGAATGCCCAGCTTGCCAGCCGGCACTTCCGCCTTCCAGCGCTGCGCCTCTTCTTCCGGCACCTTGGCATCAGCAGGCAGAAGCGGGGCGGCAAGGCTGGGCTCCCTGCTCGGGGACAAGTCGCTGCTGAGCTCGTCTTTGGCAGAAGCCAGCAGGGGCTCGGTGAGCTCGTTGTGCTGGCTGTTGCCCTGGATGCCTGGACCTGCAGAAGATAAGCAGACAGCCATGCGCATCAGAGGGTCCTTGTTTGCACTACCAGGAAGGACACCAACATTTCATCAGGTGGCCAGGAAGGGGCGTCAGTTCACATTGTAACAGTTGTTGCCATCTCCAGCAGCGCTGTGCAATTACTTGTGCCCTGCACTGCAAGCCTACCAGTCCGGTGGCAAGCACAAGAGGGGGGGGGGGGGATATACAGAATACTGTCTACTAGCTGCTCATTCGCCCATGCAGTGGCATGCCAAGTGCAGACCTTGCTTCAGTGCACCTCTCTCATCACCCACCTGCCTCTGCAGCCGGTCCAACAATCGCAACCGGCGGCGCCAATTCGCTCCCCGCCAACTGCCCGCTGCTGCTGGTCGCCAGGGTGCCAGCGGCTGCAGCCTCGTCACCCTGAATCGTGCCATGGCACTGCGGCTCGCTCGGCTGCTGCAAGGCCTCTGCTTCTGCCCGGGGTGGTGGGAGCACTACTGTTGTGGAGCGCTGTAGGCGGAGAGTCTCCTTGCGGTAAGTGGCAGCCCCGCGCCGCAGCAGGGTCAGCGTGATGAAGATCAGCAGCAGGGAGAGGCACACTGTCGTGATCCAGGGGGGCAGCACCTGCAGCACAGCAGGCAGGTTGGCAGGCGCTTGCCACCTTTTAGGTCATGCAACGAAGCTGGGAGCTGCAGAAGCAAGAGCAGCCGCAGGCCTGTCAGCACCCATGCCCCTTGCATGGCAAGGGAGAGACCTCGGCCAAGCAGTAACCATACTGTACTCTGCGGACACCCAGGCTCTCAAGCTTGGCCACCCCCATGGCGCCTTTCAGGACAGCATGAGTCATGTCCAGCTCCAGCGAGAGGCTCATGCAGCATATCTCACGCACGTGGTTGATGTATCCTCCCGCCAGCGCCCCCAGGATAGTGCTGGGCTCCATCACCAGGATCAGGTCCCAGTCAACCAGCGGGCCGGGGCGCAGCGGGTGGCGCCGCCCCACGTTAAAGGCAAAGTTGGTGAGGGTGCCGCCCACAATCGTCACGTTGGACAGGGCAACCGCTGAAGTGGCCCGGAAGCCTGCAGTCAAGAATCAGAGAATGGTGAAAAGAGGTTGTTGCCAATGCATGTTGAAGCAATCACCATCTTCAGCAAAAATTGAAGAGGAGCAAGGGTACCATAACTGAACATACCCAGTATTAGCATGAAGATGGGGATGAGCAACGGCCCACCGCCAACACCACCGCTTGCCGCCAACACCAGAGCGGCAGCTGTTGCTGCCATCCCCACTACGTCAGTCCAAACTAGTGGCAAGAGGGGTTTGTGAAGGTGGGCGTTGGGGGCTGAGACGGGCTCAGTTTGGGGTGCTTGGAACACGGCTCCCAAGTCTGGGTGCTGCTCGGAGGCCAACTGCTGGGGCTGCCGTCTGTCGCTCCTTGGGCATGGTGAGTCTGTTATGAAGCAAACCAAGCTGCCTGTGGCTGATTGCAACTGCTGCAAAACGGTGGCATTGCTGGCTGGCCGGCTGGCCTCTGCTCCAAGACCAGCCGCAAGGACGAGGCACACTGCCCAGAGCAGTAGTCCTTCCATCGAAACAGGACGGAAGTGCCAACAACGACACCTAATATGCTAACCACAACGACTAGCGACACCTTTGCAGCATGCACTAATTCTGCCAACTAGGTGGTGTGGGCTATGGATGTATCAGTGTGGTCAAATAGAGGAAGAGGAAAGGTAGCAATCTTAAGACTCGGCGCTTAACCTCGCGGCTGTCGTACTTGCCCTAGTAGGCATGCAAGTACAAGACTTCCCGAGACTGTCGCTAGGCACTCCTGGATAATCGGTATGATATGTAAACCTGCTTTTGTGTAATGGAGATGCGTCTTTGATCCCATTTCCTGGTGAGCCACTTGCCCGTGCACTTGCCAAGTTGGCCAGGGTAGAGAATCTAGATAGGTATCCAGTATCATCTTCTCACTGGCGACCAGCGGGTCCTGCCTTGGTTCTTCTTCTGCCCTTCACCAGTTGAACCCAGCTGCATTTCACTGTTCCTTGGTATATGCCCATAAGGAAGGTGATTTACCTAGAGTTTCCATTTTGTTGGCATATACGGCTCACAACTTGCATAAGTCGGTACACGAGCCTGCATTACAACTGTCACACTCATCGCTGGGACAACTGGGAGCCTAGGCCAGCGTTATCCTGTGCAGCACTATGCGATCCCGTGCCGCCTCAAGCGCCGTGTGGTGAAGAAATCGCACTGCGGTAGCAACACTGGCATCCGCTTCCCTACCCTGGGAGCTGCCACTGGTAAACAAAGCACAAGCCTCACGGCCAGCACCCTCCTTTAGGCCTAGATGAGCTGTCGCATCTTCTAGGAGCAGTTCCTCATCAGCCTGTACTGCCCCAACAAAGCGTGCCAGCGTGGCAGCGTTGCGCAGCGTGGTGGCTATCAGGGCCTCCGGCCGGCGCCACTCCCTGCTGCGACCATTGGCCTTGGATGGTGTGACTGCTGGAACCCCCGCCGCATGTCGCAATGCTGCTCCGCCTGCTGCATCAAGCTCCTGCAGCTGGTCGGCCTGCTGCTGCTGCTGCTGCTGCCGCGCCCTGTTCCCCAGCAGCTCCTTGACCAGAGCCAGAAGGACGGGGATGACATCTGGGTCATACAGGATGTCAGCCCCCAGCACCTGCAAGGCTCCCAGGGAAGGTCTTATGGCATGGCACTTATGGCATTGGCGGCACGACATGGTGGCTAAGCTAACAATCACCATCCCTTGCGGCGGCCGGCTGGGAGTTGGGCTGCCAGTGCCAGGCTCTGGGACACCCGTGCTGTTCCCAGGGCCAGACGAGAAGCTACCGCCCTGAAAGGTCCATGTGCACAACCAACCATGGCAGGCCAGCAAGCGCCACGACTCACCACATCCGAACCCAGTCCACCTGCCCCATCCTCCCATCTCAGCTCCCGGCAGTCAACAGGGCAGCCGACCTCCTCGCGCTGCTGCCCCAGCCCATCCATGAGACCCGCCGCCGCCCCTGCTGCTGCCTCCTGTGCTGTTGGCTGGTGGAAGCAGAGCCTGCCGCACGAACCAGCTGGTGCCACTGAGTGGCCTTGCAGGGGCACGCCGTTGAGCTGCAGGTTCAGCCGGCAGTTGTACACCGACTGGGCATCGCCATCCGTGCACGTGATGGGGCCAGCACGAGCCCGGTGAAGGGCCACGCCCACCATGCCGCAGCCCGAGCCCAGCTCCAGGCATGCTCGGCCTGCACCATTAGCCACACTCAGTTTGGGAGGCCGCTTGGAGTCGAGACAGCGGTCAGCAACCCCAGGAAAAGATCGAGCTCTGCTCAACTCCTGCACCGTATTGAAAGCTAAGCCAACAAGTCAGCACGCCCTGGCAGACACGCTGACCTGACTTGTGACGAGGCGGTGAGCCAAGGTAAGGGGTTGGGCTGGGGAAGCCGCTCACCACACCAGATCTAGCTTGTGCACACTTCGGCTACTTCAACCATGTTACGAAGCAAGGCTTGCAGGCTCGATCTGGTGAGCCTGTAAGGCGTGCAGCTGACACATCGGCGGATGCCGACGTGGGTGTCCACTTGTCACACCTGTGAAGTAGTCTGCTTGCGACAGCACCACCTCGGCTAGGAAGAAGCCAGCCTCCCACTCGTGGCAGCCAGTACCACCCTCAAACAGATTGTGGGACACCCGCAGGGCCATCAGTCCACATGTGGGAAGGGCAAAGCCTTCGCTGCCTGCACAGCTTCCCTCGGAGACCAGTGCAGGCAGCTGGACAGGTTTGCTGCTCACTCCACCGCTGCGGCCGCCCTCTCCCATGCTGCTGCTTGCCGCACCACCACCACTGCTGCCATCGCCATGGTCTGGCAACCCAGCACAGCAGCTGTCGCATGCGTCCAGGCCAGGCACACAAGAACAAGCGAGCGAGGCTGGAGCCGTGAGAAGTGCGCTCAGCTGAGCCAGGCACTCAAGGGTTGCCTTGGCGGGCTGGCCGGCAGGAGCGTATGGGAAGAGCTTGTAGCACCACCCAGCGGGCGGGGCAGGCAGCCTTGGTAGGCTGGGTAGCTGAGCTTGCTGCCTAGGCTCCTACTGCAGGGCACCAGACTGGCTGCGCTGAGCTGGCGGAGCAGCTGAAGCACCAGTGCCATGCTTGCCAGCCAGCCAGCAGGAGTTGAGGTGCTACCAGCACGCAACAAAGAAACCAAACACCTGCTTTGCCAGCCAGTACGGAGAAGGCCACCGAGCCACCAACTGACCAGGCGGGAAAGGGCGCCCTGGCTTTTATACAGCTGCCCCACTCACATACCTGTCCTACTAACAAGGCCATGCATGAGTCCATCAGCGCATCCAGCACCTCGCAGCTGTCCTCCTCTGCTGCCACCAATACCGCCTTCAGAAGCCGCCTGCAAGTTCAAGACTCAATTTATCAGGTCTTCGGGGACATACATCCTGCTTGTTAGATGGCCTTTCTGTTGTCATTAAGCAACAATGCCAAGGCATTGTGGCAGGATGCTGCAAAGTCCACACAACAGGCAGGGACAACAAATTAAGTTGCGGAGTTGCTAGCACGCTTTATGGCAAGCAGCTGGCCTGGCAATTCATATACCATAGTCCTGCTCAGAAGCACAATTGGAATGCCCCACCTCCTGTATTCGGGACTAATAGGGAAAGCTAGCCCCAAGCGTGTTTGCAAGCAACAGGAGAGCAACGCCCGCTGTGCTGTCTCGGAAAGGGCCCCGCCCCCTAGTGTGCGCAGCTTAGAGACTATCAGTTGCACTGAATCCAAGTGGTGATACGCGCAGACCAAGGCCAGCTGTAAGGTGCTGTCACCAATGACACTGAATTGGCATCCACTATGCATGCAGTCGTCACCAAACCCTGGGCAGGGGACGTCGCCACCGTTCATTCTTGATTACAGAGCGGATGGGCTGGCCGGATGCTAGGACCAGGCACGGCGTCCCCACGTTCAAGGCTGGGCGTGCGCAGCAGGGGCGGGAACATTCCACCTCAGGATGATGAGAAGTAGCAAGCGTTCCACACAGGTTACGACCCTTAGTCGATAGGGACCTAGTGGTCCAGTTGCTGTACACATTAGCGTGGGTCGTCATGGACACTAGTGCACTGTTCGTGCAAAAGCCGGGCCACATCAGTGGGCAGCCGGTCCACCGTAAGAAGCCAGCTGGCCTTTCGCAAAGGTCTCGCAGGCTTCAGACGTCGCAAGGAAGGCAGGAGCGTTTGGTGGTGGCTGCGATCGGAAGCGAAGGCAAAGACAAAGCTAAGCTCAAGCTAGGTAAGCTGCCTAAGTGGCGTCCCAACTAGGCTTCACTTTCGACGGACCGCTGTGGCATGCATAAGCCCCTGTATGAGGTGTGGATGCACAGCAGCGCTGGTCTGAGGGTGTGCAATTAGGAGCTGCAGGGGAGAACTTAGATGACCGCATCATGTCGGGCGAGTTCAGTGACGTGGGCTCGACTAAGGAGCGCCTGACGCGGCCGCTGCGCAAACTGCTGGCGCAGGACCCTATCGGCCCAGGTGTGCCCCGGCTGCTGCACCTGCCCGGCATGCTAGTTTACAACCTTGAACTGAGCACGGCCTTGCCACCTGATGCATTGTCACTTGTAGCAATTCAACTCGCCCACAATCCTGCTGTTGTGCTACTGAGTTGGACGTAGGCCAGGTCAGTGAGGGTACCCGCCTGGGGTTGCGCTGCTGCAGGGCGGGTGCTGGCTCTAGCCCTTGCGCGGGTGGGTCAGCGGTGGCGCACCGCCGCCGCCAGGCGCATGCCAGTGGCTAGGGGTGACATCCGCGAGATCATCGGCCAGCCCGTCTTCATCCCCCTGTTCAAGCTGTACCAGGTGTACGGCGGCATCTTCAAGCTCAGCTTTGGGCCCAAGAACTTTGTGGTGGTGTCGGACCCGCAGATCACCAAGCAGGTGTGCAGGAGCGTGTGCGATGGAGCAGCAAGGAGGGCGTGTTATCCGCGGGCATCAACACTACCTCAGGCTGCTGTTGCCTCGGCTGCTCCTGTTCATGACGTCAGGCGGTAGTACAGCACAGCATGCCTGCGGGAAAGCGGCGTTGGCGACCGGCGATTGCCATTGTTGCTGCATGACACTCAGCCTGTGGGGATGCACTGTTTGAATTGGCTCGCTCGACCGAACAGCAGGCACCAGCACTGTTGGGCTTGCTAGATTTCCCGGTGTATTGAGTGCAGCTGCGGTGCACCACATGCACTTGGCGGGAGCATGCTTGCGAGTGTGCCCATCGCTGCACCTGACGGGTTGCAGATCTTGCTGACCAACGCGGGCGCCTACAGCAAGGGTCTGCTGTCTGAGATCCTGGACTTTGTGATGGGCACGGGGCTCATCCCAGCAGACGGGCAGATCTGGCGGTCACGGCGGCGCGCCATCGTTCCCTCTCTGCACAAAAAATACATCGCAGCCATGGTGCGCAGCCACAAGGAGACCCCACCCAGTCTCACCCTGCCATGGCCTCCCAACCCATCCGAACCCTGCAGCCTGCTGTGTGGATGGATGCCCAATGGTACAGCTTACTGATAAGTGAGAGGCCACCATAGTTTTGACCGGCTTGGGGACAAGCCGTGTATGTGTAGGCTTTTCATTGGTTCGCTGTCTTGGGCCCAGGACACACGGTGGGCGACATGGGTGCGGAACCACGGGCCATGAGCAGCCCTCCAACGTCAGTACCTGACCAAATGGTGCAGGTGGAGCTGTTTGGCGACTGCGCGCTGCGGGGCACAGCGGTTCTGGAGCGGGCAGCCGCGGAGGGCAAGGCTGTGGAGATGGAGAACTTCTTCTCACGCTTCGCGCTGGACATCATCGGCAAGGCGGTGTTCAACTACGAGTTTGACTCGCTCACAACAGACGACCCGGTCATACAGGTGGGCCGGGCGGGTTGTTCTTCCGGGGTGGAGGGGGTTATTGTCAGGCTGAAGGCTAGTGTCCTTGTGGCCTGGTACTGTGGGTTCAAGGCATACAGCACGTCAGTGCCCAACACCTGCCCTGCCAGCAGACCTAGCAGGCCTTGATTAGCTACGGGGCTGGAGGTATCTGAGGGGTGGTGTAACTAGCTGAGGAGGAGCGCGGAGCAGGTGCGCTCGTGGGAACATGGGAGATATATTCACTTTGCAGGAGCGCGTGCAGACTGGGGAGGTCAGCCGGGCGGCCTTTCAGGACCTCTGAGGTCGTGGGCCATGGTGCTTCACCTGACTTTCCATGAGAGCTTTTTGTAGATCTGGCCGCACCCTGTACATCGCCTTAGGGCCCTGCGTGGCATGGGATCCGCTTTGAGAGCCTGTGTTTGGCAGCGTGCAGGCAGTCTACACAACGCTGCGTGAGGCCGAGTACCGCAGCACCGCCTTCATCCCCTACTGGAACATCAAGCCGCTGCTCTACTTGGTGCCGCGGCAGCGGCGGTGCCTGGAGGCGCTGCAGATCATCAGGTACATCACAACTGCACGGCAGAAGCTGCGCAGCCAGTAGGTCCCTGTGGCGCAAATAGACATCGTCGCACTAGTGCACTTGTTTCGAGGGCCACCAGTTAAGCGTAGCATTGACACTGAGGCTAACTACCCCTGACAAGATGTCACGACTTGCCCATGGGCCTAGCTTGCACGGTGGCGGAGGCTGACGTCTGCCTGGCTTTAAAAAAATTGTAAGGAGCCGCTGCCGCCCTCCCGCTGTGCCTGCTGTGCCTGCTGCAGCGACACGCTAGACGAGCTGATCGCCAAGTGCAAGCGGCTGGTGGAGGAGGAGGACGAGGAGTTTGTGGAGGAGTTCCTGTCACAGGCCGACCCCTCCATACTGCACTTCCTCGTGGCCTCAGGTGTGGGTGGGCGCAGCTTGGCAACTATGGGGAGGGAGGGAGGCTGCAGTGGCAGGCGTTTTGCGGTCGCAGGCGCCTACCTTGTAACACACGCAGTAGTGTGCACTGTGCGGCTCTTGCTGTCGCGTGCGTCTCTGTTCTATTTTGCAGCAAGTATTTTTTGGCGAGGGTTGTGGAGGGTTCTCTAGAGAGTATGTTGAGGGTACTCTCACGAGCATCTCATCGTCTTGACGGCCTTGTAGCGAGACCAGGCGTGGTCTGCTGGCTGAATTAGTTGCAGCGCTGGAAGTAGGGACGAGAGCTGTACCCGGGAAGCACCCCGGTTTGTTATAGGTGATGTAACTGGGCAAGGCGCTCCCCCCAGTGCTCTGTCCCTCGACAACTGCGGAGGGTGGCACTGCCTGGCAGCTGAATCAAGAAGACCTCTCCGGGTTTGAAGCTCCTGCTGGCTGTCTCCTCACCTGCAGGCGAGGAGATCACGAGCAAGCAGCTGCGGGACGACCTGATGACGCTGCTGATAGCGGGCCACGAGACCACGGCGGCCGTGCTCACCTGGACTTTCTCCTGCATTGCTGACCGGCCTGACGTGGTGGCGCGCATTCGGGAGGAGGTGGGTGGGTGGCCCGCGCATGTGCGAAAGGCCCAGCCGCTGGCAGGGAGTGAGATGAGGGGGAGGGAGGTCCTGCTGGGCATATTTGAGGGGAGCGGCATCAGGGGCAGTGGTCAAGGGTGGCTGCGGCAGTGGGGGCAGGCTCTGGCAGGTGCTCCCCTGGCTTTCCATCTACCTCTCCCTGGCTTTTCATGTGCCTCTCCGGCATCCTTGGGTCGTACAGGCTGGCGTGTTTATCTGTGAGTGCCTGGGAGCCACCATTACCAATGTCCACTCATTGCTGCCCAGGTTGGGTTGCCGCCGCTCCCCCGGACCCTAAACTCCTGCGTGGCATGTGCAGGTGGATCGCGTGATTGGCGACCGCAAGCCGGGCATTGAAGACATCCGCAACCTGCGCTTCACTGCGCGCTGCATCGCTGAGTCGCAGCGGCTATACCCTCAGCCGCCGGTGCTGATCCGCCGTTCACTGGAGCCTGATACCCTGGCCGGGTTTGAGATCCAGGAGGGCCAGGACATCTTCATTGCTACCTGGAACTTGCACAGGTGGGGCCTGTGAAGCAATGCTCTCCTTACGGCTATTTGGCCTGTCATAGAGATTGCCCGGCTGCTGGTCTTGGGCGCAGCGGCATCTTTTTGTTCTCCGGTGTTCGTTGGGTTGTGGGGACGAGGCACGGTGGGTGGTATCGGTGATGGTGGAATGCCGTAATCGGCGAGGGCGAGGTGCATTGCTGACAGAGTGGGACGTGCCGCTCAGCATCCTCAGCACAGGCAATCACACTCTTGCTTTTTAGCATTTGGTGTTAAGCGTTGGTTTGTTAACTAGTGCCAACGGGCTGCCACACAATGATTGTTGATGTGATGGCTTTGGTTCACAGCCCTGAGTTGCTGGCCAGCCTGCGTGGAAGAGTGCGGGCCAGCTCCCACCTCCAGGCGCTCAGCCCCGTAACCCCGGTCTCCACTTTGCAGGCTGCCACAGCCACTGGACCGGCGTGGGTGAGCCCCTGCTGCTGCTGCTGCTTCTCTCTGTGCCTTAGGGCCACCTTCTCTTGCTGCTGCAGGTCGCCGCAGCTGTGGGACCGGCCGGACGAGTTTGACCCCGACCGCTTTGGGCCGCTGGAGGGGCCCGCCCCCAACGAGGTGACCGAGGACTTCAAGTATTTGCCGTTTGGAGGCGGCAAGCGCAAGTGCATAGGTGAGGGGGGCTGCCACTCTTCCCCTACAACACCTGATGTATAACCCCCCCCTGGTTGGGATGTGGTAAGGATCCGGTAGGCATCTACCCTCTTAGGATTGGACGAGGTAAAGCCTAGCTTTACCTGTATCTTTTGAAGCGGTGCCAGTGCTTGTGTACACACGCGCTGGCTGGGTGCAAAGTCCACCCTCTGGCGGCTTCAAGCACCAGTGCACAGGTGAGTGCAGCGGGTGCTTGGGTAGCAGTGATGGTGAAGCCCGGCCGTACCAGGCGTTTGGCAGCCGTTGCCCTGGGCAGTGGGAAGCGAAGCTGTCGACGTGCCCGGGAGCACTTCATCAAGGGGGTTGCTTGAACATGCAGGAGTGAAAGATTGTGCAGGGCGTAGAGTTGTTGACCCTGGGGGTGCGTGGTGCCTCTACCAAGAATAGTCGCCATGGCACTTGTCAAATCCGGCCAGAGGAGCACTTACCTGCGCTGGCCGGAGTCGTAAGCAGCCTAAAGCAAGCCCCTGTTGGTTGCGGTGCCTGTACCTGGTTGACGTGCCTGGCCCCTTCTCGGTGCAATGGCACGCCACAGTTGATGGCCCGCACAGCCCTCCACTCTGTCCACATGTTCTGTAACAATATAGTTTCTGAGCACTTACGTCCCCAGCTTTCCCTACCACGTCACTCGCCAAGGCCACTTGGCAGGTTGAGCTGGTGTCTGCGTCGTCAATGTTGGGTATGGAGGTGGTGCTTTGCATTTTGAATGAGCATGCCATGAGACTTAGGGCCCCCCTCTTTCTCCTGGCGGCTGCAGGTGACCAGTTTGCCATCTTTGAGTCGGTGACCGCGCTGGCCATGCTGGTGCGCCGCTTTGACTTTGCCTTTGCGCCCGACGCGCCTCCAGTCAGCATGACCACCGGCGCCACCATCCACACCACCAACGGCCTGTGGCTGTGCCCCAAGCCCAGGGCGGACCTAGAGGAGGTGAGGCAGCGAGAGGCGGCCGCGGCACAGGGCGGCAGCAGCGCAGCAGCAGTGGCGCATGGAGAACCAGCAGCGGCAGGAGCAGCCAGCGCTGCTGGCGGCTGCCCCTTGCAGACGGCAGCGGCGGCAGCAGCTGCAGTATCTGCCCAGCCGCGGGAGGCAAAGGAAGCCACGCTGGCCTCTGTTGATGGCTGAGGCGTCTGAGTTAACGAAGGATTGAGGAGGCAAGTCCGCAGCGCGGCATGGCCGGCCACCTGGTGGCTGCTGGCCTTGTTGGCGGGGCAGGGTGTTAGGGGCAGAGAGCGTGCGTTGGCATATGGCAGGGCACTAGTGAACGCTGGTCGAACTCTTGGAGGCCACCAAGGGTAGTGTGTGGGTCGCACTTGCGTCCCCGTTTCCCCTTGTGGCCGGTGCATGGGTCCCCAAGAGGCGTTGCTGTTGGGTGGCTCAGTAGTGCATCAATAGCAGAGGAGTGTGGCGAGCCCCTGTAGCTTTGGCCAGGCAGCAGCTGTTGCAGAAACTGTGAAGTGCAAAATGCGCTCACTGTTATTGCTTGTGCTGGAATTGCATCTCTTGTCGGCCTCGAGTTGAGGCTGACTTTAGTGTCCGGTTTTTAACCATTTTGGGGTTCTGGGGCGTTGCAGGCTGCATCTGAGTTTCCATTGCACTCATAACTGGCATGTCGCACTTGTGCAAACTGCCACCAACGATACTTGCATATGTCACCCCAATTTAATTCTTTTTCGGTAGCGAACGCAGCACTGTAGCGCCTTGTTTGCCTCCCGCCAGTTTTTGGGCTGCATGGGGGTGGGCAGATGGCAGCTGGATGTGACACCCACCCGTTTTTTTCTGTGGCGGCTTCGGGGCGCTATTGCCGTATCAGCTGCGCATGTCTTGTTGTGTGCAGGCGCGTTCTTGCTTCATGCCTCTATTCAAATGCCATCGTGAAGCATAACCAACTTCAAGTTTTAGTTCTAGGAATTCTAGTTTTGGCCTGCATGCTGACGGATTCCTAGGCACCTATGGAGCACTTCCGCGTCATGAATAACAGACTGTAACTTGATCCCATCAGCCACTCAACAGCTATATGCTAAATAAGGATGCCGTCCTGCTCCGTGCAGCCAGTATGATGATTCTGCCTCCATCTACCAAGAGGGCGCCATGCCAAGTGATGCAATAAGATCATTCGTCAGGCAACGGGCTGAACAAACACACAGCTGCAGCCAGCCACTAGCAACAAAGAATTGCAAGCTTGTGTCCCAGCCATTGTAGCTAGGTGCTGCTGACACCAATTGCAGGCTCGGCAAACAACCTGCAACAACAGCCCCTGGGCCCCACCACCCAACAGCTAGGAAGGCACCTAGCGCATATCTTGCATGCCGCCCAGCGGTTCACAGCTATGCACTTCTGGTCTGCCCTAGATGCCACCGGAAAACTGCCTAAATGCCCACTGCGAGGTGCGGCCCCTCCCCGCTGTCTTGTTTCAGGCGCGCCTCAACCGCAGCCTCCGCCAGCAGCACACAGGCCAGCAGGGCCTTGGGTGTGAAGCGGCCGGCAGCTTCATGCATGGAGAGGTCAGCGCAGGCAGCGTCCGCGACAGCCTGCAATACGCAAACAAGTTGCTGGTGTGGCGGCAAGTGGGTGACGACCCCAGCCGCCAGCCGTTCTAGGTAGGCTTGTGCCTGTGTACCTTCGCATCGCAACGTTGGCATGGTAACACTTGCACCAGACTGAGAACTGGCACCCAAGAAGTGGCCGGCTGCTCCTTCAGCCCTGTTCCAAAACCTGTTGCCATGTAAGCCAAATACCCTGCTGTTGGCACCATCCCTCGAGCCGGGCACAGTGCCAGCACAGCACTGTCTGCTGCAGATATACCTCAACTCTCACAAAAGCACGCCAAGTATCGCGCAAGCAGCCGCCAGCCGCGGCCATGCAGCCACCGGAGCCGGCCAGCCTGACCCCTGATCCCCACCCACCTGGGCTGCATGCAGGGTGTCCAGGGTGTGTGGGGGCAGCCGTGCCACCCAGGGCGCCCGGGCCCTTACAGGCACGGCCACCTGGGTGGCTGCCTGCCGCTCGTCGCCCGCCTTCCTCCGCTTGTACCTGCTGCTCTTGCGGTTGGGCACGGCGGCTCTGAGCTGCGCGCCCTCCGGCAGGCAGCGGGAGCAGCCTGGGACCTCCCACTGGGCACAGTGCGGGCACTCTGCGGCAGGCAGGGCAGGGCAGGGCTGGCGGGTCCGGGTGCCCAACTTCCAGCGGCAACTACCTGGAACCTCACACTGGGCACACCAAGGGCCTGGCACACCATCCAAACCACACAAGTGTGCTCTGCAGAGGTGCAGCACATCGAGCAAGCGCAACACCTTGGTGCCCCAGCCCCCTGCCTGCGCAGGACCTAGATTGGTATTAAAGTGTGCCATAGCAAATGCTGGCCGCCTTGCTGGTAGCATCACCTGGGGGCGGCTCGGGCAGCTCCACGGCGTTGGCAGACTGCCACACTGGGCAGTCCAGCAGGCCCCTCATGCCGGGGTGCCTGCCGCCACAATGCACGCACGCGGGCACAGCCGCCTCCCCATAGGCGCCTTGCTGTAGCTCGTGCGTGGAGGCCCCCCTGCAGCAGCCAGCCACACGGCAGGGGTGGGGGTGGGATGGGTGACGGTGTGTAAGGTGTGGGCTTGGTGTGGTGTGTGCGACGAGGGCGGGGGATGGGGCTAGTTAGGGTGGGGCGGGCGCTAGGGGCAGTGACACGGTCAAATGCAAACCCGCATAGCGGCCAACATACTTGCGTGCTGCCACCTTAGTCAGCCCAGCCGCTGGCCTGCACCCACCTTGGAAGCCCCACTGCCAAAGAAGGCATCGACTGGGAGTATCCAGAGGCTCGAGCCACCCACCCCCCGACAGATTGATAGGTGCCATACCTTACCCACAGGCCTTGCCGCCGCTCCAGGCTCACCTATGATACTCGCTGTCAACCTGCCGCAGCAGCCTGCGCTGCGGCTGCGGCGCCACGAGACGGTCCAGGGGGGTGCAGGGCAGCAGGCCCCAGCCATGGCCAAAACCACCATTAGCCACAGAGCCCTTGCAGCCGCCGCCCCCCTTCCCCTGGGCAAGCTCTCTACCCTCCAAATCCCCCATACCCTCCTTGGCTGCCGCTGCCTCTGCTGGCCCTTCTCCTACATCCCCAGCCAAGGCGCTGGCCGCCGCTGCTGCCTCTGCTGTGCCCATCCTTGCAGGCAAGGGCGCAGGCGCTGGCAGCGCACTCACTGCCTCTTGGAGAGCCTCCGCATGCCTCGCCTGCCGGGCCCGAAGCTGCACCACGCTCTGCAGCAGGCGCTTCTCCACCTTGGACTGGCGTGGCGGGGGCCGCACCCACTCCAGCCGTGTCGGCGGCGGCAGCGGCAACTGCAGCGGCCACGGCAGCTCTGCGGACGGCTCGGAGGCTGCCGCACTGCCCGTCCCAGCGCCGACGCCGCTGGCGCTGCCTGCCTGCGCCGGCTGGTCCTCTCCCCTGGCTGCTCTACCGCCCCCAACCCGCTGCCTCTTGGACCCCTGGGCTGTTTCCACCTTTTCTGTAGCGGATGGGGGCCTAGGATGCACCCGCACCTGCCTGACATAAACTCCCACTGCCAGAGCTGCGCTGGTCTCGCCCTCGCCCTGCCCTCCTGCTGCATCCTCTGCCGCAATGCCATGGCGGGCAGCGGCTGCCGCTGCCAGCTCCTCCAACGTTACCCCAGCGGCCGCAGCGGCTGCTTTGCCCACCGGCTCGAGCTTGTGGGTACCCTTGCTGCCCAGCCGCCCAAAGGCGCCCCGAGTGCCCGCAAGCACACTCTTCACCAGCTCTCGCTGCTGGGAGAGCTCCAACTGCCGCTGGGCTTCTGCACCACGCACAAGCACTGCTGTTGTCTGGGAAGGGCATGCCAGCACGACGGGACGGCAGCTGGGTACACCTGGCCAAAGATTGGGTTTCAAGCTCCCGCAGCACGCACTCTTGTCCTGGTTTGTCACTGCAAGGCTGCAGAAGCCGGCATGCGCCACAAACACCAAGAATGACTGACAAAAGGTGCGATGGGTGAGAAATGGGTGGAAAAAGCTGCAGGACTGCCCCACCACCCTGTTAACGCCAGCAGAACCCGTAAGCCCAGCGCCCACCCGGTGCCCTGCATCATTATGACGGGCAACAAGTGCTCATCACCCGCGCTTTGAGGATCGGGCAAGTGATCCAGCTGCACTCCGCACAAACCTGCAGCCGCGCGGGGGTCATCTATCCAGGTTATAAACTCCTTGCGGGGGCCCCTGGCATGCACGGCAGGTAGCTGCCAGCACCTCTCCTTTAGCCACGGCTGCAGGGGCACCCAGCACAGCCAGCAGCTTTTGTCCAAGTTTAGAGCTGCAGTGATACCGGCAGGGAAGTGACAGGGTCTGACTCACGAAGCTACTCCTTAAGCGGCATGTATGTGGGCCATTCGCACAGGGCTGCGCGGCACCGAGCTAGTGGGGCTTCACACACAGGCGAACTTGCTGGCTGTCAGCCGCCGCCTGCTGACTGGCTGGATACCAGGCTGGTTCCCTCAAAAGATTCCCAGCTTCCACGCACCTGGCAACAGGCTGGGCAGCAGCCACATGGCTCGTAGGGGTTGAAGGGCAGCAAGAAGGGCTGCTCCCCTTGCGCATAGGCAGCTGGAGGAAGCCGGGCCGCTTGCTGGTGGGCTGTTTCGTCAACAGTACCCACCGCTCCTGCTTCCCTCTGCACACAGCAGGCACAACATGACAGCCCAACACCCTAGCCTCAGTCCGCAGTTCACCTTCATCTTTCATCTTTTTGGCAAGCAGCTCTGTGCCATGGCAGTTGTATACCCCTTTTCGAAAGTCCAGCATGTGAGTGCAGTGACGCCCCGCCCACCAAGGCTGCCAGCCCCCTTGCACTCTTAGCATCGCACAGGGAGCTGGCGCCAGCACCAGGTGTACACCGGCAATGTGATGCTCCCATATCTGCGCCAGGACACCTCAAAGGTCTCATCCCTGACCTTAAACCCCATCCCACCTCGGCAATCTCCAAAGCATCGCCATCAGCGCTCTTTAGAGCGGACTCGGCCTGCGCTGCACGCTCAGTTGCCGGCATGTACGACGAGTGCTGCAGCCTGCGCAGGGGGGCGCAGTGACAGCTCACGTCAAAAGCCTATTCAGACACCCCCACCTTATATGCCACGGGCTTACTGGCTACAATTATTCTTGCCATCGTCTGACCCCAGGAGCATATGAAGCAGGCAGCAGGTTCAGACAACCCATGAGCTGGGAATCTATTGCCAGAGCAAGCGCTGTGAGAGTACCGGATGGCACCGCACCTCAGCTGTGCCAGGAAAGCAGCGAGGTCAGGGCCGAAACGCTGCCTTTCCTGGGGGCCATACACCTCCAAGGGCGAGTTAAGCAAGCCGCGCTGCAGAGCGCCTTCCCGGCCCCAGACCGCGAGTGACGCGCGGTCTGCTGCTAGGGCGGCTCCCCGGGCCGACTGGAACCTGCTGCCAAGGAGCAGGGAGCCGCCGCCTGCAGGCTGGGCACAATCACAGTAGTATGCACACATACAGGCGTGCTTGCCAGCCAGCAGACGAAAGAAGTAAGCACGTATACGACACGTGCTGTTTAGCCTGACTTCTCTTCCAGGGGCTTTAATGCCTGCTGTGATGAGACGCGCTTCACGGCCGAGAGACAGGGGGGGGGTTGCTCCGTGGCAGTGTATGCAAGGTATTCTTCTGAGCATGCATGGAACTAGCAAAGCCGACAACAAAGCAGGAGCACAAGCAGCAACAGCTGACAGGATGTGCTTTTGCCATCCCCAGGGCCGCTTCACAGCATGAGGACCGCTACTGTCTATATAGTTGGGAGGCAGCAGCGTTGACGAACGATCCACTCGGCTGTACCGAATATGAATCACACACCTAGCGAGTGAGGAAGCCGTACAGTCGCCTTCCACATCCGCAACGGCTTCTTGGACACGGAACCTTGGTGCTGGGCGACTGTTCTGCCTGGTGCCACCCCAACCCACTGCTCGGCCCCAGCCTTGGCCTGCGGTGGAGCAGCCTGCAGCCCATCATGCAAGCCAAGGTCCTACCACCACCAGCTACCCGCCCCCCAGAAGGCTTGGTTGGGACCAGTGGAGGCGCCTGAGCAAGGCTCAGCGATGTTGAGGAGGCAATCCGATGCAAGACTGCCAGGCAGCTGGAACCAACCCCATCGGAAGAATGGTTCAGAAGTTGCCGCGCAGCGCCTACACACAGAGCAGAGCAGTTACACACACCTTGCTGTCGCGTTTCTCCTTGGCTGGGCATGGCTGGCTCTCGTCTCGCTCTGGCCCACGTCCACCTCCCTGTTGAAGCATGTCACTACCATCGCTCGCCTCTCCCTCGTCATCACTACTGCTGCTGCTGCTGCCGCTGCCACCGCTGCTGCCCTCGCTGCACCCTCTTCTGTTGCTGCCAGCCCTCTGGCTGGGGCCTGTGGCTTGCTCATTGGCGCCGCCTTGCTCCTCTGAGTCCCCATTGCTGCTGGGTACAATGCTTCTGGGAGGAGACGCCCCAGCAGCCACAGCGGCAATCCCTTTCCCCCTTGGGTCCTTTGCGGATAGAGAAGGCAGGGCGTCGGACGTGGGGCATCGGGCCAATGCAACATGCCCATGATGCTGAGGAGAGCTGCCTAAAACCCCCACCTCTGAACCACTGCTGACGCTATCTGTTTCTCTTTCTGAGCTGCTGCTGGTAGCTCCGCTGGCCTGGCTCCCACCACTGCTGGTAGTGGCAATATCACTGCTGCCGCCGCTGTTTGAAATGCTTTCACTCCCTCCAGTGCTGCTTCCTTCAACGTGGAGGCCTTTCATGCCAGGATAGCTGCTGCCTATCTTGTTGCCACCTCCCCCTCTGCCATTCTGAATGCTTTGCGGCTGACCCACTCCCCTTGTTGACTTGGGGATAAAGTCAACCTGACTTGGGCGCCTGTGAGTAGCTGCACCTGAAGCGAGAAGCGCTCCATTGGCTAACCTGGGCTTTGAGCACTCAACCGCTCCAGCCATAGCAGCTGCCGGTGGTGACCTGGCTGCAGGGCCTGGTGGAGCACCCATGTCTGCACCTGCTGCACGCTCGAGTGCGTCATCAACCCTGCTGCCAGTGCGGCGCGCTGCCAGTGCAACCCCACCGCCAGTAGAAGTTTGTCGCCCAAGAGCAGCATTGACTGCCTGGCTTGGAGTCCTGTTGGACCGGAGGGGGTATCTCCTAGAGCTGCCCCCCGAGTCCATCCAGCTCCCTCCAGCAGTCGCACCAGGTGGGCTGCTTGCTCTGGCGCTGATGTGCTTGCCTAACGCGCCCTGGAGCGCTTGCAGGAGGTTTCACATAACCAACTCGGCCCTTGCTGGCGTCTGCATGGCTTAATGCACGCTGCGGCGTGATATCGAACTGATGGGCAGAAGAGTTACGGGAATGAGTCCTGAATATAATTTAGTGACAATTGAACATGCAAGACATGTCGATGTAACCTTGTCAAAAGCCTGCTGTAGCTGCTGCGTCCAAAGCCAGGGCGCGGAGAAGTGCATACTCGACTTGCGAGGACTTCCGGTTGGACCTGTAGCCAATACCACGTGCTGAACCATGTAGCTAGACACTGACACGAAGACAACGCGCTAGATGTTCAACAGCACTGACATTTTGATCACTTGCTAGACGGGAAACAAGGGGTGCTGGCTCCCTTTTGCTACATTGTTCCGTCTTACCTGTTCAACCCTGGCAGCTCAGACAGGCAGGGCGCTGCAGTGTCGTGGGTGAGCAGAACTCCCTTGCTAGGCTCGCAGTCCGGGGGGCGCCCGCCTCCTGCAGGGATGTTTGCGGCTCCCAGACAGGAGGTGACCTCCCTGCCGCTCAACCCTAGCGTCAGAAACAAGCTGCTCTGCGCTGGATTCCGCACAACGGGCGACTTGGAGGGCATCGGCCCTGTTGACCTTGCCACAGGTGGGGTACTGTCACGCAGAGACAGCCAGAATAGCAGGCAGGCAGGCAATGCTGCCAGGTACCACAACAAGCAACCTCTTTGCTGGCAGCAAAGTCTGAGCCTCTTCCGATGTACAGCAAGCAGGTTCCGCTGGCTTTCACATGCAGAGGCACAGCTGAGCCATGAGGAGGCGTTGCTGGTGTTGAAGCTAGCCTTGCCCACCCGTACGCAGGCCGGCCTTGAAGGTGCGCCGCCTTTGTATTAGGTAGTTGCCAAGAAAATGTCATCTAGCTGGCTTGGGACTTTCGGCTTGTGCAGCACCTAGAAGGCAACCATTCGGCATGTGCCTCCAACCCCCCATCGACCATTACGACTCTAGGTGCTGCTGTCAAGGAGTGCTGTTGGCGTCACTGCAAGCGGGCCAGTGTGATGCCTGCAGGCGCCCTGTCTGCTAAGCAGATTCTGGAGCGGGAGAAAGGAGCTCGGCGGGTAATAACCTTCTGCAGCGACCTGGATCTCATACTCGGCGGCGGGGTGGCAACCGGCCAAGTGACAGAGTTTTGTAAGTGAAGTGTTCACCCTTCCAAGGCTTATACAAGATACTTGGTAGCTTTGCAAGAAGTCCATTTTGCGGGCCTATGTTGCTTGGGCAACCTTTCAGGCCAGGAGCAGCGGTAGGGCATTCTTAGCATATTTTGTATTCTTTCATCATGTGCTATTTCACTGTGGTGCAGGCGGCGTCCCGGGTGTCGGCAAAACCCAGCTAGGGTGAGCTCAACCTCAAAGTTTCTCGTGCATGGTGACCTGGTGATTGAAGCGTGCAAATGGCGCTGTCCTGTACGAACTGCAAGCCTGGCTGAGCCTGAGGCATCTCATGACAAGCCTTACGGCTTTCATCAACGGCGTCCTTGGTCCATTGATGGCGACTCTGCCCTCGTCACGGCTGTGCAGGATGCAGCTTGCCGTCGATGTGCAGATACCCCAGGCTTTTGGTGGGGTGGAGGGGGAGGCCATATATATAGGTAGGTGCGCTTGTTTCTGAGGTGCTCCCGGACACATGGCCGGCCCTGTGGACACCCTACAAGGCAGCCGCCAAAGGTTGTGTAGCACTGGACTTTTCTTTCTTCTCTTTCTTCTTTTTTTTTCTTTTTCTTTGTGCCTAGGAAAGTTCCCTGCCCATTGCCTCTGTTGATGCAAGGCAGCCCTCATGGTTGCTGTTGCGTCAGGTCCACGATTTGGCTGCCCTGCATGAAGACAGCCAGGGGCTCCCCCATGGGATCTTCAGGCATCCTGTGTTCCCTGCCGGCCCCTTCACATCTTGACGGCAGTGAGGGCAGACTTCTGGTGAAGTGCCGCCTTCCTGGTGCCCTGCCTCTGCTGTCACCATGTTCCTCCTTCTTACTCCGCTCCCATGCAGACAGGAGACGGCAGCCGTGCAGTAAACAGCTGCCTGCAGTCCATGTCAATGTGATGAGTACGTCGTCGTCCAGTTTGCTGTCTCTATGGGAGGGGCGGTGCTTCGCTGACACGTCGATCTCGGTCGCCTGCTTGTGCAGACAGCGAGGGCAGCTTCATGGTGGAGCGCTGCCTGCAGATGGTGGACGCCTGCCTGGCCCACCTGCAGCGCGTGGCGGACAGCAAGGGGGACCCGCAGCGGCGCGAGGCGGCGGCGGCACTGAGCCGCGAGGCCATGCTAGGGCGGATACACTACTTCCGGGTGCGAGACCATGTGGAGCAGGTAGGGCATGGGTGGGAGTAGGGCTTGGTGGCTGTGGCTACCTGACTGGGGACTGCGGGGTCTTGGGTGGGAATGCTGTTGGGGAAGTATGACAAGTGCTTGGCCACAGAGCAGGTGGGTGGGCTAGCGGGCTGGCTGGCTTGCTGAGAGTGCGAGCCTGGGTGACTGATGCGGACTGTGTGGCTTTGAAGCTGCTTGGCTGGCAGTGCGGAGTCAAACTGCCTGGCTCTGTCACCCTAAAGCGCCGCTGCGCCTGTGTTTTTGTATCACTGTTTGGCGCATCCACTTCCAGTTGTTGCTGTGGGATTAGACTACAAGGCGTTGGCCTTTGAGCGGAGCCCCTATATAGCCAGTCCTCAGGACGCACTTGCGCCACAGCCATCCATGCTGCACATCGACCCGCCCTCTCTGCGCAGTGGAGATGGGCCCAAGTTGTCTCACCCCATGCCCTGTTTGCCTTTCCCGGTCCCTACTTGCAGCTTGCAGCAGTAGAGCTCCTTCCCAGCTTCCTTCAGCAGCACCCACGGGTCCGTCTGGTGGTGATAGACAGCGTCACCTTCCACTTCCGGCAGGACTTTGCTGACATGGCGGCGCGCACACGCCAGCTGGCACAGATGGCGCAGGCGCTCATGCAGCTTGCGGGGCGCAGGGAAGTTGCGGTGAGCAACTGTGTGCCTTTGTGGCCCGGTCAGCGCTGGCAGATGACGAGTGTCTCTGTTGTTTGCTACAGCCTGGCAGTGGTAGGAGCTTGCATCGGTCAGCTACTACGTCCCGCCCAGCTTCTTCAACAGCTTGGGCTGAATGTGGTGCATGCCACTAAGCAATGGTTACTTAAAAATCGTGGGCACAGGACACCGTGGCTCTCTGAAGCCCCACTTGAGGGGGACTCGCAGCATGGTCGAACGGCGGGATGCTGCTCGACTCGACTGGACTGGACAAAACTAGACTCGGTGCGGGACCGAATCCAGCACGATGACACCTGCAGCACTCCCTACCAACTCACCCAAGCCCCTACCATCTGTGCCAAGCTGCTATGCCCTGCTGCTCCGTGCAGGTGGTCCTCATGAACCAGGTCACCACCAAGGTTGTGGCGGGAGGTGAGCACTCGCGCCTGGTGCCCGCCCTGGGCGACAGCTGGGCCCATGCCGCCACCAGCAGGGTGATCCTGTACTGGGACCAGCAGGTGCGCAAGGCCTTCATCTACAAGTCGCCCACGCAGCCTGCGGCAGCAGCAGAGTACTTTGTGACGGCAGAGGGGGTGCGGGGCAAGCGGGCCGCCAAGCGGCCACGGCCGGGGTGACCTCTGCCTGCAGGCTGCTGGTGGAGCTTAGCGGAGGGTGAGCACCTAATGTAGGTGTCAGCCAGCCAGCGGGTAGAAGGGGTATTGTTTGGGTCGGCGTGAAGAAGGAGTGAGCACAGAACTGTGAGCGTCGCAGCGTGGCCATGTGTGTGAGGCTGCAGGCTGTCGCAAGGAAGTGGAGAGCACTTTAAGGTTTTCCCCTCTCCTGGCCTGGGACTGTGTACACTACCTTCAATTTAACACATAGGATCGCATGTACACAGACACAAACTTTGGGTGCTCCTTCAGCAGTTTGCAGCAGTCTGTCACTTGCTTAGGCAGTGTCTCAGGCTTTAAAAAAAAAGGGCAGGTACTGCAGGCAGAGCAGGGTTATACGCGACCTGTACTGACTGAGCGGAATGCAGTTATGCTCAGGGTGCTGTGTGAGTTCTGATCCAGTGCATCTCTCCCCGAGACAAGCATTTGGCACCAAACGCCAGCGGGGGGAGGAGGGAAGACTGTACTTCCCTGGTTTGTTTTGGATGAAGTACACGGACTATGGCCCCCACTTTCCACACTGCATCAGTTCCCGACGGGTGTACTGCATGACACCAAAGGCGGCGGCTGACGGCGGCGGCCATGGCCCCGCGCTTTTCCAGGACAGCTCACCCGGTGCTCACTGCGATGCAGCCTAGGTACCTCAAGGACTGCTGCCCACAGCTTCCGTAGGGTTGAGCGCCAGTCCCACTGCTGCCAGATATATACTGCGAGCCGTCATGACGTCGAGAATCGCCTTCCTGGGTGTGGACTCGATGGCTGGGTTCGAAACCCTGACCTGGTGGGGTAGAGACCGCACCTTGACTAAGGATATCCAGCAGGAGGCTAAGCCAGACAGGGTTGACGTCTTTGGCGTGGGGCGAAGAGGGGAGCTGAACGGGCGCTTGGCCACCGGCCCCAACGGCACCGGGTACCTTGCTGCGGATGAGCCCTCCTGGTTGCACCTGCCGCCGCAGTATTATGACAGGGTGCCATCTAGCAAGAGGATCAAGGCAGTCGTGTGCAGTGGGAGGGCCCAGGCGGACGCCCAGGCAAGTGCATGTGCACTGCGAAGCCTCGCAGTGCTGCACCCTGACTGTTCCTCTGATGGCCCCCTTTGCCGTATTGCGCTCATCGATAGGCAAACCCTTGCTGAACCTGGCTCTGTAGGTCATCACTGACTCCCTCAGAGCCGGCAAGGCAGTCTTCGTGGAGAGCCTGGTGGGTATTTGCAGGGTTTGCTCAGTCTGTGTGCAGCTCTCAGCCTTGCTCAAGCCTGTCCTCAGCATTTATACGACTCGCACAGGCAGCATTTGCTGCACAGCCTGCCTTCCGTGCTTTGAGGAACCTCCCTCCTTGGCTGACAAACCCAAACACTGTTCCGACAGCCAGACAGCGCAAGGCTTGACTTGCGTGCCTGCCTGAGATGAGCATGTGCTCCTTAGGGCACCGCCGGGTGCGGGTTACACGCATCTGGCAACCTAGTAGTGCGCTCCCCTGCCCACACCGCTACCTGTACAGGAGCATCTCGATGGCAGCAAACTTCAGCAGATGGCGGAGCTGGCTGCAAACGGCCCTTTGTTAATGACAGGTGCACCATCACATTTGCCTCGGACTTCCCTGGCCAGCACCAGCAGGGGGAACACCTACCTTGGCCGCCTGCCTCACATTGGACAGCTTCAAAGGACTTTCCCTACGCCTGTCTGGCGCCTCGGGGGAGATATCCAGCACGCCATAGTCGCCTTCAGGGACGGCCACCGCAAAGCCAGGCTTCCATCTGGCCTTATGCTACCCCGACTTATCTGAACCACGCCGACTGGTCATACCGCAGGCCTCTACCAGCGCTTTGACAAGCAGCTAATCCAGGCAGCCGAGGCAGGCATTGAGAACATGGTGGGCAAGCCCCTGCTGTACCAGGCCCACGCCAGCTCCCTGAACGACTCACTGTTTGACCTGGGTGGGTTGGCAGGCAGGCAGGGGCACCCAGTACATATGCTTTGGGATTGTGACAAGCGAGGAGCTGGTTATCAATTGGGCGGTTGTGCGGAGGATTCGGCCCGGGGACTGCTGAGCTGGAAGGTTTTGCGGCAGTGAATCCATATGCCAGAGAGGAATGAGCCACGGGACTGGGCGCCCCCCAATTGAAAAACATTTCCTATGGCGGGCTGACTCAGCCAAATGGGACGCTACACAGCTGGTCTCACGGCATCAGCCTTCCTATGCGCGCCGCTGCGCCACTGCGTCGCTGCAAGCCTCCCCAGAGCGGTTGTAGATGTGCATGTGGCACTTGCAAGGGGCGGCCCGCGTTTTCCCTGCAGGCATGCAGCACGTGGATGCGGTGCGCTTCCTGCTGAGGAGCGAGCCCCAGGAGGTGTTTGCGGCGGGATCGTCCATGGTGCTGAGGTGCGTGCACTGCTGCTGGCAAGTGGCTGGGCGGCGCTTGCATGTGGCATGTGGCAGGGCTGCCAGTCTTTGTGCCGCGAGGAGTAGGAAAGGCCAGGGTTCTGGTCGAGCGCCAGCACCTTGAGGCTGTTCACTTCAGGAGGATGCGAGGGGGGTTGCGTCAATCGGATAAAAGGTGGTGGGGGTTACCAAGGCTGCCCCGCACTGCGCTTGTTGTGAACATCACTGACCGATGGCAGGTTGTCTGCATGGCAACACATAGGCCACATGTGTCCTGCCGATTGTGGGGAGGGACCGACTTGAAGGACGGCTTTCGCGTCATTGCACAGAGCAAGACGACTCGCAGCTTGCTGCTCCCCCTCACATGTGATGCAAGTAAGCCCTATTGGCAGCCCGGTGTCTCCCCACTTGCGGCTCACTGTAGCTGGGCCATGAGCGCCACCTCACATGTCCCTGCTGTATGCAGCCAATGCCAGGTGCTGACCCTGACGCTCAAGCTGCAAAACGGCGTGGTGGCGCTGTTGGCGTTGGACAAAAGCGGCACCTCCGCCCAGGTGAGCATATCCGGGCTTTGGACGGAGGAGTGAAGGTGTGCGATTTGCATGGTGGACCCTTCCCATTGTGGGAGAGCTGAGGCGAGCGGCGCCAAGCACGCCCGACAGTCTCTAGGGAGCAGCGCACCTCTCTGCACCACCCCTGGGAGACTTTCCAAGGCTATGTCCTCGACCTCGGGCAGCAATCCAGCAGCCCAGGATTCCACCCCTTGTCTAATCCAAGCTGCTCCCTCCGACCATGTGCCACACACCTTGACGCCAGCACCCCACGGCGTGTGCTGATTCGCAGGAGCGGGTGCTGGTGGTTGGGGACGCGAGCAGGGCAGAGTTTGTGGGCGACCTGCGGGAAACCAAGGGCCTGACAGCCAGGGTGCTGCGCCTGCAAAAGGTGCGCTGGCCCACTCCATCAGTCCTTATCAGAGAGGATGACACAGGCATGGAGCAGGCTAGAGCAGACAGGGCCGTGCAGGGCCTCTTGTGGACAGCCGGCCAGCCTGCCCTGTTGCCTTGCCTGTTTGAAGGGCTTATGGCCAAGAATGCGGCGCACTGGGGGTGCAGCCCCTTTCCTAACACGGATCGGGGCTGCTTCTTATTAGGAAAGGGGCTACCGAGGGAGAGAAGAAGCGCTCAACACTGACAGTGTTTAGGCTGCTTGGGCACAGCCCAGGAGGGGGTGCAGCCATGCAGCTTTCCTGCCTGCCTGCCCCTCTGTCTCATGCTCGCCACCAGCCCTACCTTGCCGCCCTGTGCTCCCGCTCCCTCTCTTGTCGCAGCCTCCCTCTCCGTCCCGCAAACAGCCCCTGCAGCCCATGCTTGCCCAAGCCATTGCCCACCTCCACAGCCCCAGCCCACCGCCCCGCCTCGCTGCCGTGCTGCAGGCCGGGATAACCCACTTTGTGCAGGCGGTGCTGGAGGGAGCCAGCCCCCGGGTGGACTTCAGGGATGCGCTACGTGCCCATGCTGTGATGGCCGCTGCCGCCGAGTCGCTGCACACGGGCGCCGCGGTGGCGGTGGGGCAGGCCCGCGGTCAGCAGGGGCCGCTCGCGGCCTCGACCAGACGGCTGACCGACTGGGTGGGCCAGGTGGGTGGGGAGGCTGCAGGCTGCTGAGTGTCCACTGCCCACTCTGGAGCGGTAAGCGCTGGTGTGGATTCGCCGCGCCAGGCTGGGTTCTGGGAGCCACCGTCAGCGCAGCGCAGCCCAGTCCAGCTGCCGGTGTGGGTGGGTAAGAGCGGGTGGGTGGGCGCTGTGGTAGGCCTCGGGGCCTGCCAACCGCCATGTGGTTGATCCCTGTGACACACTTCTATCAGCCCCCTGCCACGGGTTTGGTCGGGTAATATTTGTCAGGATGGCCGTCCGCTGCAGGTGGCGGGGAAGGTTGCTGAGGTGGCAGCAGGTGCCCCCACTCAGGAGGACTCCGGCTCTGCACAGCAGGTAAGCCTTTGCATGTCCTTCCCCCCACTTACTTCACTTTGCGCACAGCCCTGGGAATTGCTTGTCGCCTGTGCCAAATGCGCTGCACTGCCACTGGGCCCGTTGTGTCTGCTGCTAGAGGCTTGCTGCCACGCTGGTTCCAGCCTGGCTGGCGGTGCAAGATGGGGAGAGGCATGTTGGACGGTCCCTGGCCGCCGGGCTTTGCCAGCGGTGGGGTTCCACTAGCCAAGCACGGCCGGCAGCAGGCACGCACCCTCACCACCTCTGCTGATGTGCGCTGCCTCTCGCGTGAGAGGAGCCACTGTGCTGGCTGAGCTCCATGTCAATGGCCCTCAAGATATCTGGGTCTCATCGGAAGCTGCCTGCTTCTGTGCAGGCTGGCACGCCGCCCCGCTCAAGTGATGACCGCCCTGCCAAGGCCGGCCACCTCAGGGGGACTGCGCTGGCCACCACCACGCCCGACAGCCCAGACCTGCTGACCATGCACCAGTGATGCATCATGATGAGGTGCCCAGAGGGGCATGGTGGGGGCTCTAGCTGGGTTGCAATAGGGTGGGCTGCAAGGCCTGGGGACCGTGATTGGGAGGACTGTGGGGAAGCATGGAGTGGGCGGCAGGGCGCTGTGGGAACCGGAAGAGGGTTTGGGGAGAAGTGGGGAAGGTGCTTCCGCACGGCTCGGCTTCTCGTGGGTTGCCCCAACGTATGTGTGGCTGGTGCAGCTTATGATGCTGTTTTCGGCAGGGATGAAACGAATGCTCGAATTAACGTGGTTGAAGCTTTGCACACATGCTGCTGCAATTTGCTATAGGCTTGGAATACATGATGCTGGCCAGCGTTGCTAGGCTGGCCTGTGTGCTGCATGGGTTTTGCTGAGGAAGCTGCCGTGCCATTCTTGCACATCCACAAAAACGAATTCAACCCCGCTTCGCTGCAATGAATGTATTGTAAACTTTTGCTTTGCTGCCTGCCAGCTTGCCTGTCATGGCATTTGTATTCCCTTTCCACTCACCCTTCCGAAAGTGTGTCTTGCATTCGTACAACCATGTTGGCAATATCTTTCCCGCTCGCCTCACTTATCCTGGCAACTCCTGGGACCCCTGAGGGAGGCAAGCCTGTCAGCAGACGGGCTGGCGTGCTGAGACCTGATGACATGTAAACAAGGAGTGCCCCAATTTGCTGCACCAGCACTTGACATCTGCAGTGTCCGTCAGAGTGTTACACGTGAGTCCCATGTTACACTTCTTTGTCAAAAGCCCTGCTCCCCTCTCCAACTCGATACACACACTCGTTTCTCTACTCGGTACTCAAATCCAGGCACTGAAACATTCATACAATGCAATGGTGATATTAGACAACACTAACACAGTCATGCATCGGCCCCTGGGGGTCCAAGCCCTAGTAACCCCACAAATCTCCTGGGCTCTAGTCAATAACCCGGCAGAACAAAGGACACGACCGTCCAGGCAGGCACCCTAGATGCCTATCCCAAGCTTCATACATTGGACCCCAACTAGCACTTGCTCAGCATTGCAACTTGCACCCCAAGGCGTGCAGCGGGGTGGGATCCCAGCACTCCTGCTGAAGGTTGTGAGTGGGTAGAGGTAAGCAAAACCACAGGAGTACGAGGAGTGTTCATTCAGCATGCAATATGCAATGAGGGCCAAATGAAACGAGAAACAACCAGCCCTTCCCTGGGGAAGAAAGAAGAAGGAAGATGAGAAAGCAATTCTTACAGGCCGTACCGCCACGTCGAGACCCTGCAAGGGCCCCCCTTTATTGGGACTACACTATCAGTTGGTCTTACTCTCACGAGCCACCTTGCTACTGGTCATGACACACACAGCACCAAAAATGTAAGCCCTCCCACAACACCGTCCGATTACTTTATTTCACACATTCACCTTAAAGGGGTACAGGTCACCCCCCACAGGTCTAGGATCCCAGGATGGGATCCCAATGTGCCCCAGTGAGAGGTGCAAGCCGCACATAACTACCACCGTCTCCTCCAAAGGCCCGTTCCCAAGGTCAGGTGTCACGGCCGACACTGGCAGAAAACATACAAGTCTGCTACCCTACAGTAGTACCGGGCTACTGAGCCACCGCACTGCATGTAGCAGGCGCTCTTAGCCTCCGAGCACGGAACTGTCACAGAGACTGCCGCTGCCGCTGCTGCTGCCACGCTCCTTGTCCCTGTCACCAGGAAGAGCAGAAACACAGCCAGGAGCTTCGCAGCCGTGGGGAGCTCTTCGCCCTGCACTGATGTTACAGAAGCTTCTTCACGCCATCACGGGCAAGGGCAACGTCCAGCCTTTGCGCAGGCTACACAAGCTCCTAGGAAGCAGGGACCATACATGCAAGCCCCATACAGCCTTTGACCTGGTGCTCAGCGAGCCTTTAAATAGCCGTCCCTCGTTTGGAGCCCTCTCGCTCTAGAAAAAAGTGTTCGGAAAGCGCTTGCAAGGGGGCCTTGTCTGGCAGCCTGCCCACCTTCATGCTCCTGCTGTGTTGACTCCACCACCACCTTCTGGCGTCTACAGATACCCGTTCGGCACACGGCTCGCAGAACTTCGCCTACGCTGTCCGACCGCAGGCTGAAGAGGGCAGTGATCAGCAGAGTGAAGTTCAGTACGACCACCTGTGGACGTCTGGCGGAAAAAACAACACGAGGCTGTGCTAACAACCAGTCGTACTCAATATGGATCTTGCCGTGATGGCCACGACCCCTACGGGCCCCACCCTGCCATGAGTGTACTCACACACTGTACTGCCGAAACAGGTACTGCACCTGCCCAAGCAAGGCTTTGTTTCGATAAAGCCGAGGGCAACAAACTTGGAACTTGGCGTGTTTTAAGTTGATTTCATGGGAGGACCAAGGGCAGTGGGGACAACTTGGTAGACCCCACAAAGAAACGCTCCTTGAAGCACAGCCTGACACCGAATTTGTGTTTGACGACAATTGTCAAGGATTGTCTTCATGGAGGTGGTCTGTCAGGTCCCGGGGTGCCACGAGGCGATCCCACATGATAAACCTTTCCTGAAGGTGAAGCGTATGCTCTCGTGTTTTGGTGTCTTGCTGCCCGTCAACAACGTGCTGTTGCTTTGATCTACCGCTGTGCGCCCTCAGCGTGGCTGGTCACACTTGTCAGCAGCTGGGACTGTAGCTAGTGGTGGCTTGCTTCTAGCACTTTCACTTCTGCTTCTGAGCTTGCAGTTGTGCTGTCTGCAGAGGTGCCGCGTGTGCGCCACACATATGAAGCAGCCTATTGTGATAATGGGTGGGGGCAAGCGCTCAAGGTGCGGGACAAGAGGTTGGGATGGGACTAGTGCTCAGGAAGCAAGTGGCTTTGGACGCCTTAGGACATCCGTCCCCGCCACGCTTGTCACGAGCAGTACTCTCCTGGTGGCTCAGGAGCCGCAGTGCCTCCTTGCAGCTGCTACTTTGGCAGGATCCCAAGGCTCCCTCGCCAGCCCGCACCCATCCCCAGGCTTGAGCAGTGCTCTGCTGGTGGCTGGAAGCCGCCGTGCCTCCTTGCAGCTGCTGGTTCATAGTACTCAAGGCTCTTTTGCCAACCCTCGCAGGTTTTGCATGCTGTGCAAGCGCTTCCATGAGCTGGATCATTTCGACCAGGACCGCAAGTCCTGCCGCAAGGCGCTGTCCGACCAGTGAGTCAACAGACTGCTCACAGGATGGCTGGAAGCCTGCCCTCGTGCTTGCTTACTCTAATGTCTCTTTCCTACCACCCCCTTACCGCTTTTGGAAAGCTTGGTGCGCACTCCGGGCACTTCCCCTACCGAGCTGTCCCCAAGCCTGCAAAGCCTTGGCAGCTGCAGCGTGTGGCGGGTGGTAACAAGCTGCACCTTGCTGCTGGCCTGCAGCAACGCGAGGAGGCGCAAGCGCAAGTCGGAAGCCCAGGCAGCAGCCGCGGCCGCCGCCGCCCAGGATGCTGGCAGCTCTGACGGCGGCGAGCCAGCCGGGGGGCTGGCTGACGGCAGCGGCTTTGGTGGCGTTGGCGCAGCTGGCCGGGGCCTGCCAGGGGCTGCCCTTGGGTTTCAGCTGGATGACGAGTTTGAGCGGCGCAGCAGCGAGCGGAGCGGGCATGGCGAGAGCGCCGCGGCGCTGCAGGCGGGCATGCTGGGCGCCCACCCAGGGTTTGACCTTGCAGCAGGTGAGCCAGCATGGTTAAACGCTCGCAATTGCGGGTGAGGGTGCGCTGTTGTCAGTTGTCATGGCTGCTGCCGGGAGCTGTGCTAGGCGTACGGACATCAGCCAACTGTTTGAGCGGCACCCTTGGGTGCACGGCGGTAGCGGCCCCCTTCTTCAGTGGTGCATTCCTGAGGCGTGAAGGCTTGCAACCCTGGCTCAGAGTCCTTCTTGCATTCACTCCGGCGCCACGGCAAGTATGTTAAGTGGTAGTGCTATCGTGTTCTGATATCTTGCCTGTTGCTGCAGAGCTGGCTGGGCATACCGCAGCAACTGCTCATGCGAGCCCGCCCCCTGAGGCAGTCTATGAAGTGCCAGGCAGCTTCTTGGCCGACCTCTTCAGGCTGGCGCAGACCTACGGGCCGACATTTGGTGAGAGCTGTGGGTTAGGTTGCGGCCGGGTTGGCTAGGAGCAGGTGTGGGCAACGCCGCACAAGTGAGAGAGGCTGAAAGTCTGTTGAGGGATGTGGTGTGGGCATCTGCTAGCCATATCAGCATTGGCTAGTTGCAGTTCTATGAAGCTGGTATGGCCCTCCCAGTCTTTCTAACAACCCACAACGAGGGCGACATAACACAAACTGCTGTGCGGCAAGTTGACTTGAGCTTTCCCGCTGTCTCTCCCAGGTCAAGCGCACCCATGGCAGCCGGGCGTGGGCCAGGGGCAGGAGCCCATGCCCTTCCAGTTTGTGCCAACGCAGCAGCCCTACCAGCCGCTGGTGCCGCTGCAGCTGCCGCACGCTGCGCAGCAGCAGCAGCAGCAGCAGCCAGCTCAGCAGCAGGAGTCGGGCAGCCCCGGGACCCTTGGCAGTGCCGCGGGCAGCGCCGGCCGCGCCAGCAGCAGCGACCGGGCTTACTCTGGTCCGAGGGTGTCAGCAGGTTCCGAAGTCGCTGGAACTCCTAGCTCGGTGCCAATGCTGACCCCGCTAGGGGGCCCGGGGGGAGGTGCGGGGCCAGAGATGCTGCTGCTGCCGGGGCGTGGGGACTTTCACCACCACCAGCAGCAGCAGCAGCAGCAATACCATGCCCAGCCCTTCCAGCAGGCCCAGCCCCAGCAGAAGCACCAGCCGGCCTTGGCAGGCCAGCAGCAGCCCTACCAGCAACCGTGGCATCAGCAGCCAGGGCAGCAACAAGATCAGGCACAGCAGCAGCAGCAGCAGCAGCAGCAGGAGCAGCAGCAACAGGCGTCGGACCGGCCGCTTGAGCACGACATTTCCATGGCTCTCAGCAGCCTGGAGCTGCGGGACGAGCCCATGGCGGGCCTGGGCTCCCTGGAGCTGCTGGGGGCAGGAGGCATGCGTAGCGTGGACCTGCGCAGCATGGACTTGAAGGGCATGGAGGCGGCGGGGCTGCCGTCCGTGCTCATGAGCCTGCGCATGGGGGACCTGGGGAACCTGTCGGTCAAGATGAACAGCGTGGACCTCCAGGAGATGCTGGCGTGGTGAGCCGATCAAAGCGCGGGGGACAGGCGTGAAGGGAGGGAGGGAGGAGCAGTGCTGCATGTGGAGGCCTTGCAAGCCTGCTGCCTGGTGTCCCGTGTGGGGCCCGGCCGCCGTGCGCTGCGTGCGCCTGCTCCAGGAAAGGGTCACGTGCCAGCACGAGGCTGGGCAGGCGTGCGTTTGCCTGGTGTGGCGCGCGGCGATGGGACGGCAGCGACGTCCTAGTTGTCCGCTGCTTTGCCGCCGGGAGGGTTTGCATGCGAAACGCGGGCAGCGCCCAGTGCAGGCAAGCCCTCCTTTGTGCCCCCTTGGTAATGGCACGAGCAGGGGCTTTGTGGTTACTGCAGGCTGCCAAGCTTTGCGGGTGGAGAGGAGCAGCTGCCACCGGTGGACACCATCACGCCACAGGTGAGCCAGGAACTTTGGCGAGGACTCGCAGAGGTGTCCGCAGGCTAGCCGGTATGTGGCTGCACCGGTGCAACGCCGCGGCTCTGGCAGACTCGCGGTCAACAGGACAGAGTTGCGGCTTGGGATAGCGAAGCGTGCTGGAGGATCAGCAGAACCTGTGTAGTGCAGCCAGTTGCCCTCTCTCAACTGTTCGCTGGCCTATGCTGCGCAGCCATATGGAAAGAGACTTGGATAGCCCTTGGTATGATGGCCCTTCCTGCCCCTTGATACCCAGTGCAGTTCTGGGAGAGCCACCGGGCAGAGATCGAGCAGCTGCTTCAGCAGCGATCCCTGCAGCCCCCGTCGCTGGCCACGCTGCGCGGGGCAGCGCAGCGGGCGCAGCAGGAGGGCCAGGAAGCCGCCCTCACAAGCGTCAGCTTCCTCAAGCCCTCTGGGGGCGTCCCCGCACAAGCACCGACCAGCACCGGTAGTGGGCAGCAGGCACACTCACAGGTAGGCTTCCCCGCCGCCGTGCAGTACTCTGCACCAGGCCCTGCGGCTCGTGGGCAGCAGCATCAGGGGCAGGCAGCCGCTGCGGCCACTGGCCCAACCCAGTTCCTGGGCCCGGTGGTGCCTGCATCTCCAGCCGGCACAGAGGGCTTCCCCTCTGTCACCAACATGCTCCACACAGCGCACACAGCGCCCCTGCTGGCGGCCCATCCGGCCCAGCCCGCCCCCTCCCCCTCTTGGCCGCGGGGCCGGGGCAAGGTCCACTCCAGCAGCAGCAGCAGCCGCGGCCGACCCCCCACTCGCCCTTCTTTGACTTGTCAGCTGCGGCCCGCGCCGTGGGCCAGCCAGGGCTTAGCCAGGGACAAGCCCCGACCCTGCAACCAGCGAGGCCTCCCCCGCAATCACCGTTCATTGCCATGTCAGCTGCTGCGCGCGCGCCCCTGGCAGCGCAGCCGCCGCAGCCACAGCAGGCGCCGCAGCAGACGCAGGCTGCTCAGCAGGCCGTGCTCCTGGAGCGGCAGCAGGGGCAGCAGCAGCAGCAGTGGCAGCAACCGCAGCAGGCGCAGCAGCAACAGCAGTGGCAGCAACCGCAGCAGGCGCAGCAGCAACAGCAAGCGCAGCAACCGCATCACGCGCAGCAGCCTCAGCAGGGTCGTAATGCTGCTGCCTGGCAGCAATGGCTGGGCGGTGTGTCTCCCGGGGTGCAGCCTGCAGCACCCCCTTCACCCGGTCCTGCCCACCTGTTTGGCATGCCAACATTATCGCCGGCATTGCCACCATCGCCAGGCGGCCAGGGGGGGGTGGCAGCCCCAAGCGCACAGTCAGCGGGGCTGGGCCCGCCTCAGCCACTGCTGGCGTTTCAGCAGGCCCAGCAGCAGCCGACTGCCTGGCAGCCGCAGCTGCAACCGCCGCAGCACCAGCAGCCGGCTGCGGTTGGTGGGTTCAGCGGAGTGGCTGGCCGCCCGGGGCTGGTGCCGGGAGGGCAGCCAGCGGCTGCTCCCACTCTGGCTGCTGGCTGGGTGCCCCAGCAGCTACAGCAGCAGCAGCCTCTTGCCGCGCCCGCCCCTGAGCCGTCGTTGGGGTATTGGGGGGCCAAGGTGCAGCCGGAAGCAAGTGGGGGAAGCGGGACGAGCGTCTCGCAGGGGTCGGCAGGCCTGGCGGCCGCCTCCAGATGATGAGCGATGAGCGCTGAAGCGAGGTAGGGTGGTCCCAGGCGGCGAGCAAGCCTGCCCTTAAGCAGTTGGAAACGTATGAGGATCTGGTGCAGCTGTTGAGGTGTTATTGAACGATTGAAAGGGAGTGAGGGAGGCTGTGGTTGCAGCTGTTGAGGAGCAGGCAGCCCGTCAGGGACTTGGGAGTTGGCTTAGGTTTTGGGAGGGTGCGTGCAGCCCACTCTAACCCCTACATCCTGTGTGAACTGACGGTCCCACATATGCCTCGGCCTAGTGTGCCTTTGTGTCTTATATGCCGCTTGTAGTATACATATGTTTCGAGAGCGCAACCATCCCTTGACCTCGCCACACAGTCTGACACGGCAAGTGGTGCCTCTCAGTGGGCAGCCTAGACATCGTCACCTGGGGATTTTTGGGCCCATGTTTGTCGGCTTTTCCACCTTCTCTGCTGCCCCGCCAGCGTTTTTAATTTGTTTTTGCCCTTTTTGCGAGGCTCAGAGGCCATCTGATGATGACGGCAGGTAGTGGGAGCATTGGGATAGGGGAGGTGCTAGTTGACAGGGGTGAAATGCAAAAATAGAACCGGCATGCTCTAAGAGTGCCTCAGTGTGGGCGGATGAGGTTTTCGGACAAGTGCTGCGCAGTCATCTTGCTTAGTAGGCAGGTGCGGGGCAGGTTTTCTTCTATGTGCCACTTTACAGCGTGGAGGCTCTGACTGTTCCCTCATGCATGACTGATAGGCATGGTATGCATGGCTCATCTTGTGATGTAGTTACTCATGGGGTCACGATTCATACTCTCTGAGCAGCACGCCCCAGTGCATGATGCTGCAGACACATTGTCAGCGTTGGTTCAAAATGGAGCGAATGAGTAATGAGGCGGGGCACGGAGCCCCAAAAAAACAGCATCTGCATGCTCCCTCTTACCGTCCAGTATGTCAAGCAGCCCTACCAACCAAACACACACCCTTTCCCGGCTTGTCACTCTCGCTTCACCCCACAGGCACCCCCTGTGCAGTCAGTCCTACAACACCATACAACACCCGACCTGCAGCAAGCCAGCCTTGCTTCATTCACCCACTCCCCAGAGCTACCCAGCTCACACGGTGGCACCCAAGCTTGCCCAAGTGGCATCCTTGCCACGGCGACTTGTCAGACCCAGTGTACACGAATAGCAGAACCCACAGCGTGCCGCCATCAACAAGTGGCTTACTCAGCCTGCCCCACAAATCCAGCACGCCATCCCATGCTGAAAACCAATTGTCCAACACAAGCTTGGGTCGTTTTACAACACCCATTCGACCATGCTCCCAGCTAGCCCGCCTTCTCAGCAAGCCCCGCCGTTCCATTCATAAAAGGTCCCCAGCCCGCCACCAAGGCGCCCCCGCCTCAAACTCTGCCGCGACCCCAGCCTCCAGCCCCATGCAGGCGCCATCGCCCACCACCAGGCGGCAGGCCTGCAACCCGATGGCGCCTACCGGCTCATTCAGGAGCCGGCGCCCCTGGGCATCCACCACCTCCAGAGCGGGGTCGTTGTCATACAGCCTCTGCAAGGGGTGGCGGGCGGCGGTGCCATGGTGCACGGGCAACCTGGGCGCTTCAGGCCAGGCGGAGGACCTAGCGGGATATGCGTAAAGGGGCTGATGTGTATCTAAGGGGGGGTGCAGGCGACGACAGGACGGCGGAGGGGGATTCTGCGTGTGTAGGAAGTGGTGGCAAGGAGCTGACTTGCCAACCGAGAGGTGGAGGCGACGTGCAGGGAAGGGCCCTGTGACAGTCAGGCCCCAGCCACCCCCCACCCCAGCACCAGTGGATCGCCTCTATAAATCGCGAGCCAAGGTATGGGCTCATACCTGGCGCAGCTGTGCAGAGGCCAGCGGCCTGTAGAGCTCATCCCCCATCAGGGGGCAGCCCACCGCTGACAGCTGGGCCCGAATCTGCAGCCACAGCAGCCACAGCGGAGGCACCAGTCCTTCGACAAGCTGCCAACGCACGCCGCCACAAAAGCTTTGGGTGCGCATGCCCAGGGTGCGTCGGCCACCAACAGTGTTGAGGAGCCCTGTCAGTTGCTTGTCCGAATGGGCATGGCGTCCCAGCACCCAGGAGCGCTATCAGGCAGCCTCAGCTTGCAGCGCAACATCTCCTGCCAAAGACGGGGCCATGCGGGGTGTGCCTTGTAGTCAGAGCCAAGCAGTGTGTTGCTATTAACCCCTCAGCCTCTGACACCATGGCCTGGACCTTCCGTGTTCGCTCCCTGCCATGCACCGCTTGATACACTTGCGCGCCCTGTGTGGGTCGGATATCCAGGCTAGCCTCGTTTCTCAGCAATCAGGTACACCGACCCCATTGCTGAGTGTCACCCGCCGCAGCCCCAGCCAACAGTCCTACCTGATGTGTCTTCCCAGTGATAAGCTCAAGGAGGCCCTCATATGCCGACGCGCCCCACCGCTGTGCCGCCGTGCCAGTAAGCTGCACCTCCCGCACTTGCAGCACGCGGAGCTCACAGCGCGCGCTGCCCGGCTGCTGCTCCTCGTGCGCGATGGTGTGGGAGGGCAGCCCCGGCTGGCGCTTTGATACGCTGAGGTAGTGAACCAAGGGCCCTGCAGCCGCAGCGGCCCCAGCAGGTGTCTGACCTTGACCACCATCTGCCAACAGAAAGCCAAGGTGCGCCCATGCCCCAGGACTGCCATTTGGACGAACAGGCTTGCCATCATCAAAACCCGGCATGCAGCGGTGCCACGCAGCAGCGCGTTGCCAAGCACGTCCAGCAACAGAAATGGGCTGACTTGGAGCAGCAACAGGCGCACCTTGAGGCGGCGGGGCAGCTGTTAGTGTGTGGTAGAACTTCCGAAGGCTGTTGTCGCCCCGGCTAATCAGGGCGTTGAAGCGGGACACAAACTCTGGTGTCTTCCCCAGCACCACCACCCCTTCTGTGGCCTGGTCCAGCCGGTGGGTAATCAGCAGTGGTCTGGGGTGGCCCACAGCCTGTTAGAAAGCACACGCAAACGGTGCAAGAGTGGTTATGATTGCCTGTCGGAAAGGTTTCAGACTTGAACCAGCAGTGCTGAAGGAGCAGCAAAGTAGCTACAACATATGACAAGGAGGCAGGTGGGCGCGGCCTTCTAACTCCCAGCAGGCAGGCATTTCCCCAAGTGGTGAAATGTCATGCCCAAGCCCCTCCCAATAGTCACTTGCCCTGGTCGCCCTATTCGACACACTTCTCTCTCCACAGGACTCAGCAGCAATACAGCCAAGCCTCGAGAGAGGCGCATGCCCACCCGAGCAGCGAGGGTAGGACAGCATTCCAACATGTTATCCACCGTGGGGGCCACGGGCACCCCGGGGGGCTTGTTGAGGACCACGCATTCCGGCAGGTCGGCCAGAATCCGCTCCTGCATGCACACGCTCAGCTGAGAAATGGGGTGGGGATGGCTACCATGTAGTGGAAGCAATGATAACTGTGACAGGCATTGCGGCTCCTGCCTACACTGCTGCTACAAGTTGCAAGCATGTCCACAAGCTGCTCCTCAAAAAGTCCTTGCAGGTGCAAGAAGGTCAGGGCAGTGCAGGTAGAAGCTACCTACCTCCCACCGTACAACATAGGCCGCAGGGAAGCGCTTGGGGTGGACATGGACGCGGATGTATGCGTAGCGAGGCACCGTCACGTCTTCACACACCCTCTGAGGCGTCCACAGCAATGGCTACAGCAAGAACGACCAGGGAAGGGCATGAAAACCCACTCAGAGCTTGCAGCGCAAAGGGCAAAGCAGTGCCACTGGCCCACCTCTGCTTTGCCCTTCTGTTCTTGCGAGAGTGTCGTTGAGACCTATCACAGTAAATCTTCAAGCAACATCGCCGCGCTCACATCTCTTCGCCCTCGCTCCGCCGCCCCCGCCGCCGCTGCCGCCGCCTCGCGTGTGCTCCTCATGGCCTCCTGCGTCTCTGCTGGAAGGCTGGCCTCCAGCTGTGCTGGGGGTGTGGGCGGCACAGGGCAGGTGTACACCGCCCCAAACTCCACAAGGGCCTCCACAAACGACTGCAGGTATGCAAGCAGGGATAAGCTGGTTGTTATGCCGTGCAGCCCAGGGCTGGTAGTGTTACAAGGGAACCATGGTGGGTATTGACGGCATAAGCACCCCCTCAGGGAGGGGCGTCTTTCTCCCAGCATCCAGGGCCCCAAGCTGCTGCTGCAACATCAGTTTGTGTGCTCGGCCCCAGCACAGCTCGAGCGCAGCCCCAGTATAGTACAGCTTAGAAGGGCTCACAATGCTGCTGAGGGCAGTCACTCACACCTCCTTTCACACCGTGGCGAACCCAACAACCTTCAAGTACGTACCTGCGGCAGCTGCAATGCCTCTGCTATTATGAGCGACAGGCGGTCCTCCCTGCTGGCCAGGACGTGCTCTACCCGGGCCCCGAGCCCATAAAAGTCGGCCGGGGGTGGGATTTGCACTGCTGCAGGTGTAGTAACGTTGCAGGGCGGCTTGGTCACGTATTGCTCCGTGCTGGCAGAGTTCATGGAGGCCTGATTGCAGGCTAGCTGCCAAGCTGGCAAAGAAGGAGTTAATGAAAGGGGACGTAGACTATGACGGTATTGCAATAACTGCAGCCATCTTAGCGTCCGTGCCAAACGCATGCCATGAACGGCTGATCAAGGGCGCAGCCATGAGGTTGCCAGACAGCGGCACGTCATAATGTGCAAGTACAATTTATCACATCAGTTGTGGCTGCATGCAAAGGACTTGCCTTCCATGCCCCGTGCCAACTCACTAGGCGCGCGCAGAGCATGGCGCAGACAGTGACCACATCTCTTCTTTGGAATGGTGCAACAGGTAATGCGACCTGGTGAAACAGGAGTTCCATAACCGGGAGATTGTTACGTTGACCTTGATCCTGCGCAGTGCGCCAAGGGCTCCATCCAAGGGCGCCAAGGACTCCAGGCCTTGTCTCATGCTTCCACATCAACTCGTTGTGGAAGTGGAGGCACATTCCCTTCTGCCGCCTGCTTTCATGCCTGCTGCTTGCACTGTAGTTGCACGGGGCAGGCGTCTCAAAGAAAATCATTTGAGCTTTCCAACCAGAAACTATCTTGCTGCCGCTGGCACGCCTTGCAGTACTGCAAGTACTAGTATTTTATACTAGTACTTTGGCTGTACAGCCCTTGCAACCACACCAAGCAGCAGACAGTGAGGTCACAGGCTAGCCTTCAAGCTGACTTGTCGTGCTTAAATCTGACACCCCATGCTTTGCATCAGGACTTGACAGCTACCCATCGACCTTTGAGGGGGGCAACATGGCGACCACCGGCAGTAAGTACACAAGTGTGGCAAGCATGGGGCTTGTGAGACCATACAGGCTCACAGACAATTATCACACATCTCGAACCTGACACTAGTGCTGGGCCCGGCAGCGACGAGTGTGAAATCAGTGCCGGAAAAAGTTGAAAAAGGTAATGCACCGTAGAGCGTTGGCAACAACATATCCGTACTCTTGTCGGACTGTCTCTTCCGCTAATACTTTGAAAGTTAGCTTCAAGTTGAGCAAGTCTCCGCTAAGCAACCCGAAGCAACCCTTGGTTCACAATACCGCTGTGCCCACGAAAGTTTCTGCACGATGTTGCACGATGTATTCTCAAAGGCAGGGCATCCAATAATGAATTCTACTTACTCCCTCACCAGCTGGGAGGGAGTATTCAAGTAACTCCCTTTGTCTCGCTCCTCCAACCAAACCCCTCAACAGCGTTTGCATACATACACTAGAAATAAAGAGACCTCAATATAAGTCAACTATCAATAGCCCTGTCACTCCTGCACTCCTCTGAATAGCCCCTCATATAATACCTCAAACTGCATGGAAAACTTGCAGCCGTGCTGCTGCCTCTCTGAGGATGCCTGGAAGCCACTACCACAAAACGGCGCGGCCAATAAGACACGCTGCATGAAAGCTGACTCCTAGTGCGGGAAAAGGCAAACAAATTTGTGGGTAAAAGTGGGCTGCATCGGGGACCAAGCAATACGGCTGCCCAGGAAAAATAGCAGCGGGGAGCCTGGCAGCGGCTTACCTCATATAGCATCACTTCTTGAATGTTGGTACCAGTTAGCAATGCCCCACAGTAGACAGTTCAATAGCCCACGGGATTGTTATACACTCTCCGGCAGAAGCCGTCCGCGGGTGGTCTCCAGACCGCGTGCCGCTCACAACCCTCCGTCCACTCTCTGAGCCGGCAAAAGCCGAGCCACTGGGCAGCCACTCACAGGAAAGCAACCACGGCGGTGATGTCATCCGCATGGCGCCCGCAAGATTTGGCCGCCCAGCGCTCCCTGGCCACCTCCACCAGCAGCTGGGCTGCCTCCTCAGGGCTACCAGCCCTGAAGGCCTGCTCAACAGCCTCCTGGTTGCTCAAAACATCCCAGAGCCCATCCGTGGCAGCCACCAGCACTTCCTGCGGGCCCTGCTGGCCGCCCAGCTTCTGATATTGCGCCTGCTGCGTCGCCCTCAGGCTTGTGATGCTTGTGGGTGTCCCTGGGCTGCTGCCGGCCGCGGTGCCGCGCGGCAGGACCGCAAACTCTGGCAGGGGGAGAATGCCGCAGCTGGACATGGCTAGGTCCCCAAAGGCGCGGGCGACTGACAGGCCGGGCGTCGGCATGCCAGGTGGGACGTTGGGCGTGACCCGACACGGCCCTGCAGGCAAGCAGCATTGGCTTCTCAAGGCCATCGTTGATGCTCTACTTCCCTACCAGGCACCTAACCACCACTGCTCTGCCTTGCAAGCCTGTGACGAAAGGGAGACCGCCGTGAGGTACTTGGCCTGGTCGACGACGCGTTGTGGGCTGCCTACGACGCACTCCGTCTCCACTGCTGCAGGTGCGGACCAGGGCTCCACGCCAGCCCGGTACAAGCTGACGTGACCCGCACCCACCCGCCGTCCAACAGCGCAGGCGCAAGGCTCCCCCGACTCGCCTATGGGGTTCCCTGACTTGTCCTGCGCCCGCACCACCCGTCCGCCGGCAGCCCTGATGCGTGCCACCTCCTCGGGGTCACCCGGCTTGTGGTCCCTGGTGAGCGGCGTGGCTATGCAGGAGCCATCCAGGCCCCGCCGCCCCACCACAGCCCTCGAGTCGCCGCACCACAAAGCCACCACACTGCAACCAGGAGCGCAGGCGGGCAGCGTCTGCATCATGTCGAATGTTGCTGCTGGCCGTCACACTCAGTGGCAGCTAGCTTATGTGTGCCATCCTAGGCACACAGCACGGCAGGTACTAGGCTGCTGCCCGAACACCGTGGATTGCAGAGCAGGCCAGCGGACTGCGCCCTCACCAGGCAAAATCATTTTGGCGATGCTATGCGCCGTTACTCCAAGCGCGACATCAGCAGCCCACCTGTCAGGCAGCACTAGGCATGCGACGGCTGTTGCGCCCGACAGCGAGAAGTCACACCCCTCCACCGTCGCGATGGACTGGGCTGCCTGGCTGAAGGCTTGCTCCAGCGCATCTCTCGCCTGGTCCTGCGACAAGCTGCTTGCACCGCACGCCTCGGCCCCCAGCGCTCCCCAGCTGCTCCCGGTCCGGTTGCAGATGCTGACAAGGAACTCCGCTTCCCACCAGAGGACGCTGTCGCGGGGGCGGGGGCAAGCCAGCGCCTGTGCAGCACGCTCCCTCACGACAGCTGCCAGCTGAGCAGAGATGTGCTGTGCTGCCAAGTGGCCGTTGGGGCCGTGGCCGTCTAGGACGCCCAGAAGGATGGCGGCCGGCAGGGCGGCCTGTGGCTGGCTCGCAGGCTGCAGCCGCTCCAGGACAAAGGCATCCTGGTTCTGCGGCTTGGTGGCTCTGTTGTGCACCCCAGCAGCGGTGACAGCAGCAGCCATACCTGCAGGGAGAGCGCTCAGCAAGCATTCAACTGCACGTCGTCCCTGTGAACAGGGGGATGTGATGGCCAGGCTCACTGGAAAAGCTGACCAAGAGCAAGAGCACCAAGCACTACTTTGAGAGGCCCAACCTGGAATATGGGCTGTCGTTGCTGCCCAGTTCCGTGTTTGCTCCATACGGTTTGCCGGGGCTGCTACTGGTGCGAGGGTTGCACCTGAGCACCTGGCTGGCAAGCTCCTGGTGGCAGGCCTCGTCCTGAGTTGTGCCTTAGCTAGCTGAGGCTGTGTTGCCCTGAAAGCAAAGCAAATCTTATTGAAGCTGGAGCCGGGCCTGCCTGGCGACGGCTGGCTGGCGTTTCCTTCCAAGACGGATGACCAGTTACCTGACCGGCGAGCTTAAAAGGAACCCCATGTGGTATCTCACGGCTGCTGGCAGCTAAACTGGATAGCTGCAACGGACATCAGGGTGTCGAGGGGCCTACGAGTGAAGCAACTCCGATTGTGTGCCCAGCTGAGCAGGTGTTGCGCCCGGCAGGTGTTTGTATCCCCCGAACTATTCAGGGATTAAACCTTGATAAGGATAGCTCAAATGTGATCCGCTGAAAAGGTTAGCTGCGTAGACGCGGCCTGGAGAGATGCCGACGTGGACAGATGTGTCATATGACAAAACCTCCCAGCCAGACAATTTTGCAACTGGCATGCTGCTTGCAATATAAACGATAACTCGTGCCTTGGCAGGCAGGGCTCTAACAAAGCCTCAGGCACGCCGCCATGTTGTTAATCCCACTCACCTCCCCTGCACGTATGAACGTACGTGAGTACGTTTGATGGTGGGAAGGCAAAAGACTCCAAGAGAAAAAGTGTGGTGAAACTTGTAGTGAAGCAAGTTGTTGCTGATGATGTTACTGGAGGTACCTTCAAGATCTCGTGTGAAGACGCCCTTGCAGCAGTGCGAGGCGTACTTCACGTGAGACGAAAGCTGAGTTAGCCACTGAATCTTCCTGACGGTGACATGGAACTGTGGGCGAACTTGAAAGAGATCCAAGGGCGCGAAGGATGAGTCATGGAAAGCCTTGGTTTGTCGGCCAAAGTAGCCGAAAGCAGCCTGAGTAGCCTATCAGACAAGGAGCGGAATATTTATGTGTGCTGCGCTTCCTTTGCCCTGTTGTGCTGCCCCACCGGACCTGAGAGGCCAAAGTCAGGATGAACGCCCTCAAGGATCTGAACCTCTCTCGCCAGGTGAACGCACAGACACAAGCACTGCTGATGGCAGAGGCGATGCTACTTAAATCCGTCGCCATCATCGCGTCGCTGCGCCAGCTTGCAGGAGGCAGACAGGCTGTCGCAGGCCATCAAGGACCCCTCCATCTCCCAGCTGCTGGCAGACTATGCTGAGAGCCTTGCGGACCCACAGACCAAACAGGAGGCTGAGCAGTATCTACGTCAGATAGAGGCTCAGGGCGCAGCTGAGGAGTTGCTCGGCAAGGGTGTCATCGTGGCTGCTCCTGAGCCCTCCTTTGTTTTCAAGACACTTCCCATAGCCGGCGGCTGCAAGGTCTTCATCAACATTTGCACCTCGGACAAGGTGATTAGTGTCATGAAGCCGTCCTGGTCATGCATGAATCCTGGCATTAATTGCACCAACCTCTCCACAGGCATCTGCTCTCGCAAGTTCCATTGGTCTCGATGGCTTCCTTTTCGTGCAACCCTGCAGTTGCACACGCTGCCTCCAAGCCCGCCACAGATCCTGCCAGTGGCCGGTCTGGCGTGCTGTGGGAGTTTCCACTGCATGTTGGGCCGCTGAGGCCTGGCCAGGACAAGCAGGGTGCCGACTGCCGTGTGTGCGATGCGGTAGTTCATCCCGCAGCAGTGATGGCAGCATCTACAGAGCAACGCGTCAAGGTGTGGCTAGCGGCCATGTCCCATATGGGGTTCCAGCCACGAGGCTACACTTCTGAGGTTGTAGTTGGATTTGGCACATCGTTCAGTAGGGAAGCTTGATGGAATGAAGTCCCAGAGAAATGTCCGATCTCGCAGATTTGCAGTTTCTCCTGACCTCCTTCTTTGTTATTAGCATGCCAGACTCGCTTAGCTAAGTGCATCTTGTGGGCCACTCTGCCAGACGGGGTGGGGCGGCGGGGGCGGCTTGCCAATCCTTTGCTACCCCAGGTCTATGAGGAGCATCTGAAGCAGCTGGACTTGGGTGGGACCAGACGGCAGCATCAGGACAAAACGAACGCTGAGGGCGGCTCGCGGGTTGCCTTCAATTAGCTTAGTGCTTGTGCTATGAGGGACACATGGAGAAGCTTGGTAGGATAGACCTTTGGTTGTGCTTTTGTTGGTTTCCCCGTCCGGACGGGGTGGTGCATGCCATTAAGAATTGGTACTTGGATCTTGTGGTTTGTGGGCATAGTACATCCTGGCTTTTGTTGGCCCCACTTGGGGGACTCAGCATGGTCAGGTGGCACTACGCTGTTAGACTAGACTAGACTAGCATGGGTGGCAGGTAGTGCAACAGGGAGTAGAGCTGGGCTGGACTGGACTGGACTGACAGGGCTGGACTCTTTGTTATGCTTGTTGTCTGCAGGATTTGCTGGTGGATGCCGTTATTGACCGCATAGAGGAGCACGACAGCTGTCGGCTGAGCCGCAAGTGAGTGCCATGCTTTTCGCTGCAGGCTGCTTACCATCAACCCAGGGACATGTTTCACATACATATGTCAGTTTCACAGACCGTGGCTTCGCCCATTAACGTTTTGCGCATCCTGCACTGCTTGCAGGTACAGCTGCCCTAAATTGCGATACAAAGGGACACCCGGCGTACTCAAGCCGCCACTTATCACCGTAAAGGGTGGAGACAGCAGCACCCACGTGGGGCAGCCTGGTGGCAAGGCCACAGCTTGCAAGGCGGATCCCCCGAAATTCCTACCTTCCCGTGCTGCGACTACAAGCAAGTCTGGTGGGGCGAAAGCCCTCATAGAGGAGCTTAGCAGTACCAGCACCACCAGCAGCATTGACGGTGGTGGCAACAAAAGCAGCAGCACTGCTACTACTTATGGCAGTGACAAGCTTGCCTCCCGCAGCACTTTCCAGTTCCCTCAAGCTCAGGCAGGCCCTGCCCAGCACCCCAGTACATTCGAGACTGGTAGCAAGGCACAGCAGCAGGCGACAGTAGCTCCTGCTGCTGAGGTGGAGCCGCATTACACCGTCTCCCATCGAGGCAGGGTGGACTTGGCAGCTCAGGCATGGGGAGATGCTGGCAGAGGCCTGCACCTAGAGAGCGGCCGACCCAAGGTGGGTGATGTGACTGCAGCCTGGAAGACATGCAGTACGCTGTTCAAGTCCTTCTGGAAGTTAGTCGGCTGCATACAGAAGCAGGCAGAAGCCATTTAATGCTGGGATGACAGCACTCACGTGACAACGCAACGTCATGCAGGAGCTGGTGGTTCGCATAGATCTCCCAGGGGTGGAATCTCTTGCCACCGTAGACGTACTGCTGTCCAACAGCCAGCTGGACATGGTAGTGACAGGCAGTTACCGCCTGCAGCTGCGCCTGCCCTACCCTGTCAATGACCAGGCTGCTTCCGCGCGCTACCTTAAAGCCAGGCAGAAGCTGGAGGTGGTGCTACCTGTGGAGCAGCCGCCACTGCATGCATCAGGCAGTGACACATCAACAGCAGGGTCAGCCCAGCAAGAAGCAGGTTCGGAAGGCGCAGAAGGCAACTGCTCTGGACGTGCGGTGGGAAATGCCAGTGAAGGAGAGCAGGTACAGAGCTCTGAGGTGATGCCAGCCATGGCAGCTGACGGCATGGGGAGCACATCGATCAGGGACGGTGTGGACAGCAGCTCCACCGAACAATGCAGCGCAGCTCCCGGGCTTACTGGGGGCAGCGCAGTAACAGAAAGCCGGCAGCGTTGGCTGGATATCCACGCTGGGCTTGATGAGCAGGCAGTGGCACTTGGTGGCGACAGGCTGGAGGCGGGGCAGCAGGCAGGCTGGCGTGGTGAAGGTTGCTGCGGCTTGCTTGAGCAGTCAGCGGCTGATCACTTTCAGGGACTCTATCTGCTGAATAGCCAGGCAGCAGTGAAAGCGGACCAGTGGGAGCAGCAGGGCGGTTGCTCTTCCCAGGGCGTCAGCTTGTTACGTGCGCCTGTAGAAGCGGAGAATGATATGCCTTGCGCAGCAGCTGCTGGCTGGCCAGACAGCAGCCAGGACGCCACTGGCATGGCAACTGGCACAAGGTTACGGCCAGGAGCTGACCTGCCCTTTCTGGGGTGCGGGTACCCAGTGCTGATCTCCTCCCTAATCACTGAACTGGATTGAGGTCGGCCTTCGAACTGCCAGATTGGAGCTGTTGGGTTCCCTAATCTATAATTTGGTGATTCAGGTGGTGAGGCGTGAACGAGGCATGATGCAAGATTACAAGGCAAGGTCGGGGAGGGAAGGTGGTTGTGCTTCCCCAGTGGGATGGGGTATCTCCATCCCACACTCCAGACCTGACTTAAGAAGGGAAATACACGTGACATGAAGGGGACAGCTGCATCAATCAGCAGGCAGGTCAAATCTTTGCCCAAGAGCTTAATGTCAGCGTGCAGACTTTCAGAAGCCATCACACTGCCTCACTGCTTAGCAACTTGCCAAGGATCGAAAGCAAAGTAGCTTCAAGGCCTGCCACCCTTTCTGGCACACCTCCACCCTAAAACATTAGCAGAGCCGGAGTTATGACCTCTTGCACCCTGACCACAATAAAACTACTGAAACAGAACTCAGGCAAGACTCAGGCGCATCCTACGTCCTGCCCTCTTTAACAGTTAGAACAGCCCAACTCTTACTCCCTGTTCGCACTACCTAGCACCCGTACTAAAAACCAGCACAAGAAATAGAAGCACAATCAATCCAATAGAAGAGTTTCCTCACACAAACAGTTCGCTCCCAAGTATAGGCCGTGATTGATCATGGAACTACTACGCCGCCGAAGCTTCCCGCCACGTCTAGAATGAAAGCTTGCGCGTCATCTTGTTTATCGAGTTTCTATCGGGTGCCACCCACAGAACATCAGTGTGGACGTCGCCTGCTGTCTATATGCCGTTGCTTGTATATGGATTTCCCTTTGCAGCAGCCCGGTGACTTTAAGCTGCCGCCTAAGCTGGTCCTGCACGAAGAACAGCAACGCAGTCGTCATGAAGGGAAAGGCACCAACAGCAGCAGGCAGTCCGCGAAAAAGGGGGAGCCCTGGACAGAAGGTGTGTGACCCCCCGGAAGCTGGATGATGAGGCGGACGCAGCCCTGTGGTTTGCGACCGTGGGAGCATGCAATGTTCGTCTAGCCTAGCTGGTCTACTGACAGATAGGTTTGTCCCCCCCGCAGAGGAGCACCTGGCGTTCCTTCAAGGGCTGGCGCGGCTTGGAAAGGCAAGTGTTTATTTCTTTGTGGTGGCAGGCTCGTATTTGTCGTCTTTGCCCATGTTGCCTTGTCCGTTCGGTTGTACGTTTGATCAGCTCTACAAGACAGCCATAGTTTTTTCAGACACAGCCTGTTCTTGTTGGGCTGGTCGTGAACAGATATGCGGCCGTCTCAAGGTGGAAAGGGTGCACAGACAGACGTTAGGCTCTGAATGCACCTGGTCCAAAGACTAGTGCTTGGTATTAACAGCTGAACACTAACGCCGCTGTGCAGGGGCAGTGGAAGTCCATAGCCAAGTACTATGTACCCAGCCGCACGGCCACCCAGGTTGCCAGCCATGCGCAGAAGCACTTTCTGCGCGTATCGGGCTCCACCAAGCGTCGGAGCCGTTTCTCAGCAGTCGAGGAAGCTACGATGGCGACACCCTCAGCCCCCGTCAGCGCTGCTCGGGACGCGTCCAGAACTTTTCCGCTCCTCCCACAGCAGCAGCAGCAGCCCATGCAGCAGCCCTTATCCCTCCAGCCCAGCGCGGCCTGCGTTCTGGGCCAGCCAGTTGCAGGCAGCGTGGTGATGGGGATTCCGTTGGGGATGCCGCCCTGGCTCCCGCCGCCCATCAGTCAGCAGGCTGCCAGCCTGCCGATCCTACCGGTGGGGCCGATGAGCCCAGCACAGGAGCTGGCGCAGCACGCAGAGGAGCCTTCGCCGCCAAGCAGCAGGGACAGCAGGGGCACTGGCAGCCCTGCCCGCCCCCTGCGGTCGTCAGGCAGCAGCCACGGCCGGGCCTCGACGCGCCCAAGGACGCTGCCACGTCCCACGTCTCGTCAGCAGCAGCTTTTCAGGTGGGGCCTCCTACGCATTGGACGGAACCAAGGCCTGCGTGCTCTCCTGTGGCTGGCCCGTACCGTCAGGGACCAGCTTTCTTGTTTGCTCTGTTGGGGTGGAGGCATGTTAGATGTGTAACGTAAAGGCGTGTTAGTTCAAGTGGAAGTAAACCTTTGCTGTGTTCCACGCAGGCTACTTGAGATGCGGGAGCAGATGCACGCTAGCAGCCATGCCAAAGCCCAGCCAGCAGGCTCTGCTGGCTCTGCTGCAGCAGCCTTGCGGGGAGCGACCCCAACACCTCCCCCAGCACTCTACAGTACGGCTGCAGTTCAGCCTCAGCAACCGTCAAGTTCCCAGGCGCGCTCAGAGCATGGCAGCCTGGCCAAACGGAAGCTGCAGCCAGTGACGGAGGCGGCTGCAGAGCCATCGGTTGAGCAGCGGCAGCCGGCGGCCAGGCCGGTACCTCCCTTGTGGGGCGCCATGCCTGAGGGGCTGGCCATGCTGGCAGCTGCAGCTTGTAACAACGGAGCTGGCGGCGAGGCCGGGGCCAAGGACTTGGATGGCTGCCATACCACGGAGACTGACAGCGAGACGGATACCACCGGCTGCGAACGTAGCACGATGTAAGCCCCATGCCAGGTGCACCCGGTAGGTGTCCCTGGGATCTGGTGTGCCGGACCGGCAGGTCCGGCACACGAACCATGCATACCTGGTGTCTCACAAGCTGGTGCTGCCTGGCCACGCCCTGCTGTGGTTACAGCACTGGGTGTAGCATGGTGTATGATATAGTGTCTCGGGCTACCCCCCGTGTGGGGTGCCTAGGTTAATGTCGATATGGGGACCCCCCTCTCAAAGTTTGGTTGCCCACCGCGACGGGTTTCAGTTCCTGCTCAGATTTCCGTGCTTTCTGTTTCCTAGTTCCTGGTCCTTGTACGCTTTCTGGTAGCAGAGGGCCTTCGGCAGCTGACTCACTCTTAGGGCATAAACACAAAACAGAGTCAACACCCTCTTGCAAACCTCCGATTTGCAAACCAACGCATTGATGATTGATGAGTGGTGGCCCCATATTTCGCTGCTATGTCTGAAGAGGAAGTTGGGTGCCTGGGAGTGGGCAAAACAATGTCACTGACTCTTTCCACCTGCGCATGACTGCCGATCAACAATACCTTGCTTTACCTTTACTTGTTTTGTTGTAGTTGGTCTTGGCCATGGTCAACAGTGCTCGTGTGGTTTCTCAAAGCTGTTTGTACTCAAGTGTGGAAAGGACGCGTTTTGGTCTTTGCTGCTTAAAAATGACGACCTTGTCTTGATGATGAGAAGATGTTGTGGGGTCTTGGATGGCTGGTCGATTTTATTTGTGTATTTGGACCGAATCGACCTGTCATCATGCTGATATCATATGATGCTGATGTGATACAATGTTGATCGAACGTGGCCGCTGAAGCCGCTCTTATGTCTTTTGACTGCCTTTCTGATGTGGTTTGACTGCCTTTCTGGTGTGGTTTGAAACTTACCTTCTGTAGTAGACACTGGTCAGCGGGGTGGCGGGTTCGACTTGACATGGGGCGTGTGTATCATCAAGCAATGCTTGGGAGCTGTAGATTAGGTGGGGTCACAGACCGGGCGTGTTTTCCGTTATGTTTAGATGATACATCTGATGCAGGTTCGCTTTGCTGCTGATATATTTTTTCCATAGTGATCTTCCTCCTTGTGCTACTCCGATGTTCCCCATTCAGGCGCACCTACACAGCCTTGTTCCTACAGATGCCGTAGACGATTGTTTGGCAGGCCTCATGCGAGACCTGTGCTCATTTGTAGCCTAATGGTGGCCATTGTACATTCCAGTGCGGTTTGGCCCACGATAAGATACCCATCCTCCGTTACTGAGTTTGTCTCTGCTTGCTGCTCACCTGGCTTTGGTACCTCGAAACATAGCAGTGAAATACATGCCCTCAATCCATAGCCATGTGCGGTGTACCCGCTTTCTTTCTGGGCTTTGGTAAGACCACGCCTTTTCAAGATGTATTATTTCACTCTTCTTTCCACCATTGCGCGATTGCGTGTCGTCAACCCTTGTGTGGTGGCTGGATGTTGCTGACCCATGATCTTGCTGCGTTGTCGCAGCGCTGGTGTGAGTGTGAGGACGATGTTGGTTTCCTCTGGTAAATAGTACTGGATGCACAGCAGTCACATGAGGTCCCGAGATGCAGCAGGATAATGCTGTTCACATTGCCTATATCATCCAACTTGTCGGTACAGTCACCCCTAAGTCTGCAACCAACCTCAACAAACCACCAGCGACCTTACGGCTGAGCATACTGTGACCCTACCCCTATAAGGGTTGATGCATGCTACAACGTTTCAGCTCCTGCACACCCTTGGCATTGCTAGGTCAGCAGTCCTAATCAGGAACAGCACCTGATTATGCACTGCAGTAGCCAGTAGACAGCGCAGCCACACGATCTTACAAGATGGGCAGCCTGGTGGCAACGCGCACCGAGAGGCCATACAACGTACCAAACTCAGCTAGCTGACAGCCCATTCACAATTTGGTAAACGCATCGCCTCTTTCAACTGCCGCTGCGTTCTGTCTGCCGCTTGCCCACGGGTTTCCCCCGCTGGCCGCCCTGCCGCTGCTTCACCGCGGCCTCCAGCCCGCCCTGCTGCCCTCTCCCGCCCGCGCCGGCAATCAGGCTTGCTATGGCCTCAAACTCGTCCGCACCCTCCGGGGCAGCGCCCGGCTGCGACGCCCGCCGTACACGCTTTGCCTTCTTGCGCCCCTGGCTGCTGGGCTGCTGCCCGTCATGTTGCCGCTGCTGTTGCATGTCGAGCACTTGCCCTACGCTAGGACTATCCCCAAAGGGTACTGTTGTTGCTGCTGTTGCTGGTGGCTCGGTGGAGTGTTGCATCCCCGTTCCGTCCCTCCAGGGCGCATCCCTCCCCCCGCTGCTACCACCAGGCAGCGCCGCCCCCACACCACCAGCCCCGTTGGCCGCCCCTGTGCCTGCCTCCTCCTCCTCCATTGCATGCACTGTTTGCTCATCCTCCTCATCGGATGCCATCCCCATGGCCCCATCCGCATCCCCCTCCTCCTTCTCCAGGGCCCGGAGAATCTCCTGCACCGGCCGCGGCAGCCCTGCCGCAGCATCACCGGCGAGCTGTGCCTGCTGCGTCGTGAGGCCAGCCTGCTGCGCATGCTGCGCCCCCTCGGGCGCCGGCGCCTGCCCTGGCAGGTGGCCGAGGGGGATGTCTGCTGGCGCGGCCCGCCGCCGCACGCGCGCCTGCACTCGTGCTACAGCATGTGCCTCCAGCGCCTTCTTCAGCTTGTTTGTCAGGTCCTCGACCTGCAGAGGGGTGGCAGGTGGGTGGTGAGGAGGAGCTGCGCTAAGTGGCCGGGGCCCAGGGTAAGCAGGGTTGACCCTGCTGGTGCTGGTGGGTGGGCTTCCCTGCCCTCAGACCGGCCGCCGCACCATCCCACACATACCCTCCTCTTTACATGCCCGCATCAAGCACAGAGAGAGGCAAGCTTGCGGATGAGTCCCCCCTTGGCAGCGTGCCCAGCAGCGACTCTGGGCCCCGCGGCGGGGCAGGGCACACCCACCCACCCCACCACCAGCCACCCCACCTTCTGCCCTGCCACGCGTATGCACCGCATGATCTCGGACGCGGGCAGGCCCACGCCCTTGGCCTTCTGCACCGCGCACAGCTCCCCGTGCAGGTTCAGCGTCACCGTCAGGCCGCCGCTGCTGGCCGCCTCCTCCTTCAGGCTCGGGTCCACCACCATGAGGGACCCACCCTGCAAAATAAACAAAACTTAGACAAAGGGGGGAGGGCCAGCACGGGCAACATGGGGGACAACCGGGCACGGAAACTCTGGCAGACCGGGCACACCTGGGGTCGCCTGAGCAGGCCAGGAGGAAGGCGAGCATGCAGAGGGGACAGAGGGTGGGCAGTTGGCGTGGATGCGGAGGGGGGGGCAGCAGCACAGCGTGCACCTCATGCACCCCCAGCCGCTGCCTGCGGCAGATGGGACCCTCCGCAGGGGCGCCTGGAGCGTGAACCCACTAAACCTGACCAGGTCAGCCGCCGGGGAGGCAAGGCATGATGT